>LPNX010947535.1:651376-729255 GCA_001517045.1 Pseudotsuga menziesii
TTTACAAAAACCAAGATGTAAAAAATATGTCGGAAATTACAGAACCTACTAGTTATGTATGTGAACATTGTCAACATGGAAAACATACAAGATTCAATTTCAATACAAAATAGCAGTCCTCTACAAAAGAAGCACTATCTACAGTGATAAGTTTGTGGTTGAGAACTTTGCAAAGAAGCACACGGGGCCTGGGATCCTCTCCATGGCCAACGTCGAACCTAACACCAGCGGCTCCCAGTCCTTCCTCTGCACTGCGCAGACATCATGGTTGTATGGAAAACATGTTGTGTGCGAGATCAATAAAGTGCGCGCTTGAAAACCCGACGCACTGAGAATAGGTTTTTTTTAAAATTGTCGGGTATTCTAGCGATTTTTTTAATGTTTAAACCCGATGCGTTTGTAAACTACAAATGCACTGGTGCTTTTATTATAAATACACACCGTTAATCAGGGTTTGTAAATTCAATTTAAACAAATTTTGCAATGAAATTCTATATATAAATAGAGTATGGTGCGCTTATTTATTGAACAAACACAGGTGCATTTATGGTTATAGTGCACACCGTTATTAATTTTCATGTTAAAATATCAATTGAGATAGGGTTTTTTTTAATTGATGGGTTTTCCATTGGTTTTTTAATGTTTATTATCAGTGTGTTGGGAAAACGCAAACACATTGGTGCTTATATTATAAAAATGCATCGTTAATAAGGGTTTTGTAATTACATTTTAAACTAATTTTGAAATGAAATTGTGTATAGCAGAAATTGGTGTGTTTATTTCTTAAACACACACCGATTCATTTTGCGTTATCATGCACACTGATATTAGATTTCTTGGTAAAATATAAATTGAAATAACACTGCATTTAAGAGTACTAAATGCACTGGGTGGTGATACATCAAACACACAGGTGTTTTTAATACATGTAAACACACCGCTTAACGGTTTTGTAAATAACACGGGATTATAAATTAAATTTTCATTGATTTATATGTTTCCTCTATTTTGGTGCGGTATCATTTATTCCACACCAGTGCGACATTCTATGTAAGGCACCGGTGTGTTTCCAAATAAAATGCATCAATGGAAAAAATATCCACTAAACCCTCCACCCGCTCGCCTCCACTAATAACTTTTTCTATAAACGGATTTTAGGCCTTTTTTTAATGGGTTTCCGCTAAAGGATCCTTTCCTTGCAGTGTGGGAGGGGAATCACATATTTGTGCCATGTTAGTGGTTGATTTTCCTTGTTAAACAGAAGGACGCTAGTTTGTGCAACAACGTTTTTATCATCATTGTCGAGGAAGAAATGAGTTCCTTGGTTAAATCATACAACATATCTTGTATCCTAAGCCCAAATATTGTCTTCGGCAACATTTTTGGCATCATTGTTGAGTAAGCAAGGAGATCCTCGAAAGTTTTCAACAATATCCATTTTGGTGTAGTAGTTTTATAACTCTCCACTTGACGACTCTAATAGGTGACTGTTAGAATAATCAACCCATAGTTAGCTACCTTAGACATTAATTTAATTATTTTTGTCTTATTTGCCTAGTTCATGTGTCCCACCTTATGCAAGTTGTCATTTACCTATCCATAGTGGTCAAACTTGCCTATTTTGACTCATGTAGCACTTGGGAAACCTCAAGGAATAAATTCTGCTTTATTCCTGGCCTCCTAGGCGCCCTTCTGCTTTTTCTGCTTTATTGCCTGCTTTTTCAGTGCTTTAAGGCAATTGGGAAAGTTTGACTAGGTGAGGTTAACTAGTTTTTTGTCCTCCACATCCTCCACTCTTTTCTCCTTTGAAAAGCATGTATGAGTTGTCATTCCATCACTCTTTAGCATGCCTAAGTGCTCTTGCCAATTCGCGAGCTCCATGACTGATTTGGAAACTACTTTATGCACCTATGGGGGAATTGCTTAATTTTAGTAAGCCTGCTTTTGACTAGATTCGAATTGCCTCCTCATGCATTCGAATCCCTTATGTAATTATTTAATGCAGCAACCTATTATGTTACAGGGTTGGCTATTGTACACTGAGTTAATACAGTTTAGTGTTCAGCTCCATTTTCAGTCTCTTTTGTGAGTGATTTTGCAAGTTCAATTGATAATTGTTGTGAGTAAAATTGTTCTATCACTAGGTTCAATTTCCACATGGTATCAGAGCCATTGTAGATCAATTTCTCTCCTTCAAAATTGTTTTGCAGGTTCGACATCAGTGACTGGGAGCCTTATACTGACAGCTGGGACAATTTCTAAGCTATGGATCAATCTCAGAAGATCATCTTGACTCCCTTCAACTTATTTGAATGGAAAGCAGAGATGGAGATACTGTTGAGAGTGAAAGGCCTCTACAGGGTGACTATGGCAACAGAAGCAGAGACCAATGCAGCTGCAGAGAAGATAAAATGGCACAACAGGAGGGATGAGGCCTATGGTCTACTGTGTCTGAGTATTTCCAGAGACCTCCTTTTCCATCTTGATGGATTGACATCACCGAATGAAGTATGGGAGAAGCTTACTGATCTTTTTGGAAAGACAGATGAGATGAGGGGACATCAAATTGAAAATGAGCTGATTTCCTTGACTCCCAATAGCTTTGAATCACTGCAACTCTATTTCTCCAAGTTCAAAGCACTTGTTTTGCAGCTAAAACAATGTGGGATCGAAAATAAGGATGATCAGCTGGTCTTGGCCATTCTCTCGAAGCTTGGCCTTGACTATTCAGTTTTTGTTTCGACCTTCTATGCCACAAATTTGACAGCTCGAACCTGGAAGATGCCTAGCCTTGCATATTTCATGGAATCTCTCACACAAGAACAGGACAAGCTGGTGATAATGGGAACCATCAAACCATCCAAAGACCAAGTTATGGTTGCTGGAGATTCGAAGGTGGATTCAAAAAGAAAAAAGAAAGCTAAAAAGCCACCTGAGCAAAAGAGAGACAAGAACAAGTCTCCAGAGGAGCCACAAGGTTCCAAGAAGAACTACCAGAAGAAGAAAAACAAAGGAGAAATGAGCAAGTGCGCATACTGCAATAAGGGCAATCACATTGAAAGCTCTTGTATGAAGAAGCAAATAGATATGCTGACCCAACTCCTGGAGAAGAATGGCATCTCCCTTCCAGACAGCTCAAAGAAGATAGAAGGAGGATCAAGTTCAGATGGCAGAGAGAGAGTTCATGCATTGGTTGTTGGCACATAAATCTCACCCAGTTTTATCATTGATTCTGGAGCTTCAAGACACATGGTTTTGACCAAGGAGGCATTATCCTCACTTGACATGTTGAAAAGAACACCTATAGTACTGGGAGATGACTCTCTCACTGAAAGTTTGGGAAAAGGGAGGATTGATCTTGATCATGGTTAGTTCAGCAATGTGTTGTATGTGCCTGGTCTTGCCTCCAACCTCTTATCAGTGTACCAGATGACTCACACTGGGTCTCCAAAGAAGGTCATATTCTCCCCTGATGAAGTTGAGATCACAGATATCTCAAGTGGTAAGGTCATTGCAAAAGGAGTTGCAAATCATGCTCAAAAGGTATACATGTTCTCACACTTCCTACCTTACTCAAACCCCTCTGCTCTTCTGATTCATGCTAATGAGGCAAGAAAGCTTTGGCATGAAATATTTGGCCACCTAAATTACAAGTATCTTTCTGATCTTAGTGAAAAAGAGATGGTCATAGGGTTTCCCAAGATAAAATTTTCCAAAGGAGTCTGCCAAGGTTGTATCCTAGGAAAACACCCAGAGTATAAATTTGAGAGAGCTAGTCATGAGAGAACCTTTGCACCCCTTGAGCTGATCCACAATGATGTTGCTGGCCCATTCCCTCATATGTCCATGAGTTAGGCCAAATATGCATTGACTTTCATAGATGACTTTTCCAGGTATTGCTGGGTTTAATTCCTGAAACACAAGTCTGAAGTTTTTGGCGTCTTTAAGGCTTTGGTTGAAAACCAGTCTGGGAGGAAACTCAAGGTCCTCAGATCTGACAATGGTGGTGAGTATGTCAAGTCTGAGTTTATTAATTATTGTGCAGATGCAGGTATTCAAATGCAACATTCTATCCCTTACACACCACATCAGAATGGTGTTGCTGAGAGGAAGAACAGATCATTGAGGGAGATGGCAACATGCATGATGGAGGACAAAAATTTTCCACCAAAGTACTGGGCCGAAGCTATCAACTGTGCAGCCTATATCCAGAATAGGGTGCCTCATAAACAGCTTGATGGTATGACTCCTTTCAAAGCATGGAGTGGGCACAAGCCAGATGTGACCCATTTCAGGATTTTTGGCTCAAGGGCTTGGGCGAGAATTCCAATAGAAAAGAGAAAGGCTTTGCAACCCCAAATCCAAGAGTGCCTATTTGTTGGGTACTCTGAAGATTCAAAAGGGTACAAGCTAATAAATTTGAGCACAAACAAAGCTTTCATTGAAAGGTGTGTTCAGTTTCAAGAAGAACCCCTTGCAGCAGTGGAAGTTGGTGAAACCTCTTCACCACCTGAACCTTTGAAAGTAAGTGAAGAGTTTGTTGAACATGCTGATTCTAATATGTCTAATAGTGATGAGTTTATTGCAGACCCTAACAGCCCTACAAGGCCAAAATGGGCAGCCAAGACACTACATGCAGCAAGAGAGCTAGCTGGGGATCCCAATGACCCAAGGAGGACCAGATCTCAATTTGAGAGTGGTATGTGCATGAAGGATCCTATGTTTGCTGAGAAATGATATTTGATGGTGGAATCATATCCTCAAAAATATGAAGAAGCAGCAGGAGATCCAAGATGGCAAGCAGCTATGAAGGAAGAGTTCAGCTCACTCCAGAAGAGCAACACATGGGAGCTAGTGGATCTTCCCCCAAGGAGGAAGTTAGTTCAGTGTAAGTGGGTCTACAAGACCAAATTTGCTGCTGATGGTTCACCTCTGAAGTACAAGGCCATATTGGTAGCCAAGGGCTACTCACAGGTTCATGGCATAGATTACAATGAGACCTTTGCACCAGTGGCAAAGATGGACTCCATCAGGCTAGCCTTAGCCATTACAGCCTCAAAGCAATGGGAGGTACATCACATGGATGTAAAGTGTGCCTTCCTGAATGGAGATCTCACTGAAGAGATATATATGCAGCAGCCTCAAGGATTTGCTACTAACCCTTCTCTTGTGTGCAGGTTGAGAAAGTCATTGTATGGGCTAAAGCAAGCCCCCAGGGCTTGGTATGCCAAGATTGATAGCTTCTTGCTATCACTGAATTTTGTTCGATGCAAATCAGATCCAAATGTCTATTTGAAGTTAATTAATGGTTCATTAATGATCATTGTGTTATATGTTGATGACCTCCTCATTACAAGAAGCTCAAATGATGAGATTGCTTCCTTGAAGGGTGCAATGAACCAAGCCTTCTCCATGACAGACTTGGGGCTCTTAAGCCAATTCTTGGGGCTTGAGATTGCTCAAACCAAAGCTAGAATCAAGTTGCACCAGTCCAAGTATGCCTTGGATTTGCTGAACAAATTCATAATGAAGGACTGCAAACCAAGCAAGACTCCTTTCCTTTCAGGAGTGAAGGTGGAAGAAGCTGATTCTTCACCTATGGTAAAAAATACACTGTATAGGAAATTGATTGGATGTTTGTTGTATCTTACACATACTAGACCTAATCTTCCTTATGCAGTAAGTGTGGCTTCTAGATACATGGATCAGCTTCATGAGATCCACTGGAAAGCAGCCAAAAGGATCCCAAATTTTGTTCAGGGAATAAGGACACATGGGATCTTCTATAAAGCAAAATCTGATCTTGATTTGATTGGATTTACTGATAGTGATTGGGCAGGTGATAGCACAGACAGAAAGTCCACATCAAGATATGTGTTCATGCTTGCAGAAGGGCCAATCAGCTGGTCAAGCAAGAAACAGAGTGCCATTGCACTCTCATCTACAGAAGCAGAGTACAGAGGAGTTGTTAATGCAACAACTCAATGTTTATGGTTGCAGGGTTTACTTGGAGAGTGTGGCTTCGAATTAGAGTACTCAACTACCATCTACTGTGATAACCATAGTACCATTCGAATATGCAAAGATCCAGTTCAGAAGTAGAGAACCAAACACATTGAGATCCATATGCACTACATCAGAGAGCTTGTGCATGATGGCACCATTCACCTACACTTCTGTTCATCTTCAGAACAAGCAGCTGATATCTTCACCAAATCATTTTGTGAGAAGACCTTCAGCAATCTCAAATAACTGCTGGGGATTTTTGATCATGCTGTGAAGCATGAGTGAAGTGTAGAAAGGAGCAAGTCGACAAAGTCGACTTGAACGAAGATCGACTTAGTCGATCGACCGACTAAGTCGATAGGTCGACTTAGTCGATCAGCTGACTAAGTCAGTCGGCTGACTAAACTAGAAGATTAAGTCGGCTAACTAAAAGTCATGTCGGTTCACCGAACCGACAGGTAGTTATTTTGTAACTATTTGTAAATTGTATATATTAGGCTGTTGAGCCAAACGAGAACGCAGTTCAGTTCTCTGCCTTATATGAACTCATTGCAATAATATAATCTGTTTTCCTATCTGTTCTTGTCTCCTGTCTCTGATTTATAGATATATATGTTTTAGTATGTATTATTGGTAACCTTATGTGATCTGTGAGATTACAAAATTGGTTCCATTGCCGGTAGTACATGTCTGAAATATATGCTCACATATGATACCACAACAGGAGATTAAGGACTGGTGGGACCGTAAAATTGTGAACTATTTGCAAAATTACGCAAGAAGGAACAGATTAACAGTCGCTGAAGCCAAAGCAAGATTTTTCACAGAGACACATGAAAAATTTGTCGAATCAGTGCCACAACTCTTGAAGCAACTTTTGGATGAGAAAGCCGGACGAAATTAAATAACAACAGTTGCTAGAAAAACTGATTCGGGGAGGCTGAACAAATTTGTCGGAGTGGTTTGAGAAAATCGCTGACGACTTCTGTGAGGAGCAAGCAGTCGAAGACAGAACTTCTGTGGAAACTATCAAAGAAAATTTTTACACAGATTTCACCGAACAATTTTTGTGTTCCCTACCGACCTTGCTGTTCAAATTCTTGATAGAGAACGGAGCAGGCCACATCATGGAACCTCGTCCACCGCTGTGCGAACAACCATCAAATACCAACTGGGCAGAGAAGCAAAGGAAGTGGGAGAAATTCATTGCAGAAAGGGAGTGGGAGTACTTCCTGAGCAAATAAATCGAACTATCTGGGATTTTTAAAAGCGTCGGGTAGGCTATGGGGGGTAGCTGGTCATGTGTCGGAGGTAGAGTATAGTGGATCCTAGTCGTCCTAAATCAGATAACCATCAACAGTAATGAAAAGTTGACCAAAGAGGATGTCAAGAAAATAGTATTGTACGAAAGTATGTCGGACATTCAGAAACAAGAAAGGGATGAAAGACAGCAGAGAAGGGAAGCAAGACGTGAAAGAGTCGCCGGGCTGCACAGGGGACAAAACCCTAGGGAGAATGACCACGAAGAGAATCCGCCAGAGTCGGGTCATGACCGACAGGAAGAGGGCGTAGAGCAAGAGGTATCCCCTAAGGAGGAAGAAGTGTGGATAGAGCAGCCAGAAGCTCTCCAAATAACAGCTCCCAACAATGGGATAACCCTTTCCCCAACAAATCCGCGTACTAGAATACATACTATTGTCGAAGATGACCTCCGACTATGAGCTGGTGACTTCAGTATATGGAGCTGACTAGGCGACGAAACATACACGGGTCGACACCTTATTATACGTTGACCGCTCGAATGAAACTAGGTGACGTTTCAGGCGGCACCCTCCCTCCGGAGTATCCACTTGCTCTTACTGACACATGAAGGAGCACCCCCCCCCGCCAAATACAGCTTTAGAATAAATCGAACAAGTAGACCTGTGAACACCAAGTTGCAGTGGACCATCGACAGCCGAAGTCGACCTCAACCGACTGCAAGTCGACGACGACTTGACGACCGACGAGAGCTCAAGTTCCGTCGACCAGAATTCCGCAGGCCCGACTACATCAATAACCCCACCACTTTCACCACCACCCCCACCTCCACCTCCGCCAACTTCTGAGAGCAGTGAAAGTGATTCAGACATGGGTCACGGATCGAATCACATTCCTCTCTACGAGGGAGATGAAGACCCCAGACAACATTGGTTCGTCTACGAGTCGACCTGGGAAGCAAACCAGGTAACAGATGAAGACTGAAAAATGGCACAGTTCGTCAGAGCCTTAAGGAAAAGGGCCTTGACATGGTACATGACCTTTTCGAAAAGGAAACCCAGAGCGACAAAAGCTGAGATTAAAGTGCAGTTCTTATCATTCTTCAAAACCCCAGACGTTAAGCACCTGGCCGCCAAAAATCTCAAAACGACACAGCAAAAGCTAAGGGAGACAGTCCGCGACTACAAAAAACGTTGGAAGGACCTACTAAGCCATCTAGATTACGTTATTGATGAACAGTTACTAATTCAATGGTTCCTTACAGGATTATCGCAGAAAGTACGTCGACATATCAGTCTGGAGACGTTCAAAACGTATGAAGATGCACTAACAAAAGCTCTGCAGGTCGAGATGGACGAAGACATACCTGCTTACCCGACGGACCACATATTAGAGGAACAGCTCGAGAACGTGCAAAAGTCTTTGAAGGAACTGACCCTCAAGAATCAGGAAATCTAGTGTACCAACTGCTCGACGACCGGTCATTCGAAAGATAATTGTCGACACGAATATAGCCGACAAGACATCCGCTTTGTACAAACCAAATCATTTTGCGACATTTTCCAGGAACACGGAGATCATTCTACAAAATATTGTCCGTTTAACATGAAGAACGGAAAAGCTTCCTGGCGCGCCATCTGTGAGACCAAAAGTCACAAAATGGCTGACTGTCAGTTAAACCTGAAGAACCGACAAAACTATCAGGCGGTCTACCAAATGAATGCAGTAGCGCAAAACAACGAGCAAAACAATACAAACAACCAGAATGGACAAAGATACGATGGTCGACGATATGAGCGCCGGTACGACAACCGACGTCAGGGTTATGGAGGAAGAGGTTGATTCCCTGGGAATCGCGACATACGAACGCATTGACCCACCCAGTGCTTCACATGCTACAAAGAAGGTCACCGGTACGCAGATTGTCCGTACAAGGACATAACTGATCTTAAATTCTGTACACACTGTGGAGTAGGCGATCACTCCCTTAAGGATTGTCCTACTATGTTAGAGAAAATCAATACGAAGAAAAATGTTAATGTCTTGTCTTGTGTACAAAAGCATGATGTACTAACTACTAAGAATTTACATATTGTTACTTGACAAGGCACAAAAACAGGTCCTGATAACCCCCAAATTAGCAAGATTAAAGAACACAAATGTTTATCCCGACCCTATAATGCAAAAACACACATATCAAGAGGCAACCCACATATTTCACGACATTGCACAACAAGAAGACCTCATCAGTAGTCGACCTAACACAATACAACAATTAATCTATCTCACCCAAACAGACAAATCCGTAGCCCAGTTCATTGATTTATTGCATCAAATAAAAAGTACTAACCTCGAAAAACAAACTAAGAACATCTGCAGCCTAAACCAAAAAGACAAAAACGATGTCAACCCACTTGTTGACCTGGAAATCGAAGGTTACCACGTCCGAAAAGTAGTGCTTGACTTCGGGTCTCAGGTAAATATCATGACCCGGGATACATGGGAAAAGATGGGAAGACCTCGACTCTACGAGTCAGGTATTTACCTAAAACTCGCCGACCAAGGCCTCATTGAACTCATTGGGGTTTGGAAAAACGTCGACATGACCATTAAAGGAATTTCTACCAAGGTTGATTTTGAAATTATTGACCCAAAAGAGGGATCTAGTTCATTTCCCGCTCTAGTCGGTCGACCTTGGGGACGGAAGATGAAAGCCTCCATATCCTTAGACAAGGAACGAATCAAGCTAAAAGGAAATGGTCAAAAAGTCATTGTACCCATTCATCCATCCCAATGAGAACCTTGGACAGAACTTGTTGATGAGGAAGTCGATGTCAGACAACTTTACCAGATCCACAACAATATGGACTACACAGAGCCGAACATCCATGGAGAACTTTACTTAGGTAACCAAGACTCAATTGGTTATAACTCAGATGCTGAACTGTATGACTAGGATATGGAAAATTACGAAACACAAGCAAGAGGGTGCTGGACTATACAAAAAGTACAGAAAAAACCCACCCGACAGTGCTTCATAGTATCCATTATCCCCAAAATCTTTGAAAAGAAAGTAAGGGAACGCCCTACCTTACAACCAACCAACTTAAACACTACACAACTACCCAGGTATAAGGAGAGGGAATCCACAGTCATGCACATTGAACAAGTATCTAAAAATATTGGAGAACATGGTCGACTTCAAAGCTTAGTGGAAACGTTTACAGGTCAAGCAGCTAGATGGTGGGATACCCATCAGACAAAACTACAGACCTGGACAACTGCTTCGAATTTCTTTGTCAAATGGTTTGGTGGAAAAAAGTTAACCCAGGAAGCCCAAATCCCTATCTTTACCCAAGGTCAAAATCTAGAAGAACACATTAGACTTGTGAAACAGAGTGGAGAAGACTTGGCTACAAAGACGAGTGAGCCTGGCCCCATTTGTTCCCTTCAACCCTAGACGACTTACCCAATAAATGGTATAAGATGGAGGAATTTAGATGAGAAACCTTCTTTTGGCATGAACTCAAGGAAAATTTTATCAAAGACTTCCAGTTCATACCTCAAAACAAAAAACTGGCCGAGATAGCACAACAAATCAAACAATTTCTCCAACTGATCGAAAAAAAACCCTCCCAGAACCACCGACATATCAAGGACTGTAACAATATACAAACCGAATCTAGACCACAGGCGACCCGTTTACACTTAGAAAATGAACACACAGAAGGAAAGAGCTTCAGATGGAAAACCGACCATATTGAAACAACAAAACCTATTTATTCAATCCTGAAAGTTGAGACCACCGACAAACCAGATCTTGACAGAATGACTGCAGCCGACTTTCCTGCTACATTCTCACAGTTCAAAGAAGGAATTCGGTCGATCACCGAACCTAAAGCACCAGAGTGGCTAGATGCCAAAGTGAAAATTAAAGAGGTCGACATTTCAAATGATGACCGACCAAAAATAGCCAAGATTGGTGAGTACTGGAACGAACAACAGACCACCGAAATAGTGAATTTACTTAGAGAATTCCAAGATGTCTTTGCAAGGGACTATAAAGACTTAAAAGGCTTAGTACAGGAAATGGGAGAAATGAAAATAGATACTAAACCTGATGTATGACCTGTCAAGAAACGACCTTATAAACTAGCTCACAAGTACAAGGAAATAGTTAAAAAGGAAATCGACAACATGTTAGCAGCAGGGATCATTTACCCTATCGACCAGTCTGAATGAGAAAGTCCCATGGTCATACAGCTCAAGAAACATGACCTGACAAGGTTAAGAATTTGTGTCGACTTTAGGGAGCTCAACAAAGTAACATTAACAGATCCGTTCCCAACCCCCTATGCTGATGAAATCTTGAATGAAGTTGCAGGCCACGAATGCTACTCATTCACAGATGGATTCTCAGGATATAACCAAGTACCCATAGCAAAAGAAGATCAAAAGAAGACAACATTTGTCTGTGAATTTGGTTCCTTTGCTTACAGAGTTATGCCTTTTGGGTTAAAGAATGCACCTGCAATGTTTTCCTGAATTGTTGTCAATACTTTCCAAGAATACATATATAATACCATGGCAGTATACTTCGACGACTGGACTATATAATCCACCTTAAAAGATCACTGCAAATGGCTCCGACTCATGCTGGAGAGATGTTGACAGATTCAACTCTCCCTCAACATTAAGAAGTGTATCTTTATGACTCCCATAGGCATACTCTTAGGGCATATTTTCTATAAAGACGGTATCAAGGTCGACTTTGCCAAAATTAAAATTATCCTTGACCTAAAACCACCAGTAAACCCCAAACAAGTCAGGGTGTTACTTGGCCATACAAGATATTATAGAAAGTTCATAAGACACTATTCAGATATGAACTACCCTCTGGAAGAACTACTAAAAGAAGATCAAGAGTTCAAGTGGATAGAGGAATGCCAAATCTCCTTCGACAAATTGAAAAGAAAACTGGTCGAAGCCCCCATACTCAAATTTCCAAACTGGTTGACCAAATTTCATGTGCATATTGATGCATCAGGAATAACAATTGGAGCAATCCTGACTCAACCAAGGGATGACGGGATGGATTACCCTATAGTTTACAGCAGTCAAAAATTAAATAAGGTTGAAAGGAACTATTCGACCACCGAAAGGGAAGCCCTAGGTATGGTCTTTTCCCTTTAAAAGTATCGTCATTACCTTTTAACCAACCCCTTCACATTTTATACCGACCATCAAGCCTTAAAGTACCTTGTCAATAAACCACTTCATCATGGGAGAATTTTTCGCTAGCTACTTCTCTTTCAAGAATTTGAGTTTGAAGTCATTGTCCGACCAGGAAAACTAAATTTCGGGCCCAACCATCTATCCCACATAGACACAGGAGAGGAATCGACCGGAGTCGACGACGACTTGCCGGACGCACATTTATTTTGCATAGAAGCAGTTCCAGAAGAACTCGAAGAAATAGCTCAGTTCTTAGAGACAGGTCAGGCACCAGAAGGTCTGAACACTAAGAAAAAATAAATCTTAGCTATGAAGGCTACACCTTACATCCTCATCAATGGATTTCCGTACAAAATGGGGTTAGACGACATTCTCAGAAGGTGTGTACTCGACCATGAGCGAGACCAAATCATGCATGAAGCACACTATGGACCTACAGGAGGACATTTCCAAGCAGACACAACTGCAAAGAAAATCCAACAGTCAGGATTATGGTGGCTGACGATCCACAGAGATTGCAAAAACTTTGTAAGTCAATGTGACCGATGTCAACGACTTGGTCGACCTCTGCTGAGCACAGAAATTCCCTTGATATCTGTAAACCCTAGTCTCACATTTGAAATATGGGCTATAGACTTCATAGGACCATTTCCTATCCCAACCAAACGATCAGGTGCAAGATATATTATCACGGCCGTAGAATATGTCACTAAATGGGCAGAAGCTGAACCCGTCGATACATGTTCAAGTGAGGTAGCCGCTAAGTTTATCTACGAAAAAATCATCACTAGATTCGGATTCCCACTCACATTGATCAGCGACCAAGGATCACACTTTATCAACAAAACCATCAAAAATTTGACCGACCAATTTCACATCGACCATCGACGGAGTACAACGTATCACCCTCAGTCAAATGGCATGATTGAAGCTTTCAATAAAACATTGACAAAAGGGTTAACCAAAATATGCATTACTGACAAGGACGACTGGGACGAGAAAATTCATGTGGTCCTCTGGGAATATAGGACAGCCTATAAACGGTCTACCGACCAAACCCCCTTTCGACTAGTCTACGGGCAAGAAGCAGTCGCCCCCCTACATTTCCGACAGCAGACACCTATTATTACACAACTACTACATGTCGATGTCGAGCATGCAAGAAAGGACCGACTATTTCAACTTAGCAAGCTAGAAGAACACAGATTCATGGCTATACAACACCAAGAAATTCACAAGCAACAGCAGAAAGCATGGCACGACCACAACATCAAAAACAAAAACCTGTCATTCGGAGACCTTGCCTTACTCTATAATAGTCGAGTCAAAGGAAAACCCAAGAAACTCCACACAGAATGGATGGGACCTTACCTTGTCGAATAGATACACCCCAATGGTTCAGTGCGACTAAAAACATTGCAGGGCCTAGTATTTCAGAAGCTCGTTAATGGAGCCCGACTCAAACGTTACAAAAAAAAAAAAAACATATAACGACCTTAACCGTCAATCAAAACCCATAAAAAGCTAAAAATTCCAAAAACAAAGTAATACACCCGACACAACAAAACATGACAGGAACTCACTACTTCGACAACCGACATAATCACCTCCGACCATCTTCATCGACCAGTCGGGTCGACCATTCTCCGCACCGACACCGGCCGACGACCTCGAAAGTCCCATCGTGCATTTATGACTTCGAGCGCCGAAAGCAATTCACCATTACTCCACACACGCGTATTGTAGCTGGACCGTCAAGACCGCCATTAATACATCCATTCCCACACGTAGTCACACCATCGCCTATAAATATGGGACCTTCGAAGGTTCATTCACCACACCCTTTACATACAGAGCACTCACACATTCAGTCGACTAAAAACCCAGAAACCTATAGTAACCCCGACCAAAAAGACATAATGGGCCCCAAGCAGATCAGAGCAGTGACCAAGGCGAAATAGCTACAGCCTGAGGATACACCCTTGATCCGTAGACTAAAGAATATCAAAAATGCCAAAGTACAGGAGGGCCAATGGCAGAAACTCTAGGCCGATATCCAAGAGTGGGCCTTCGTCGACAAGAAGATGACCCAAGCGGCCGAAAAAGTCCGACGGAGCACCATCTTCAACTATCCCAATGCACCCCTGATGGCAAGATTTGGTGGTGTTGAGGCCCCAAAATTCGCAGGCAACAATAGTAAGCGATTCTCCCCAGTCAACGTTCCCAACTATCCCGTTGACTGTTTGGTATAGGGAATCCGTCCGGTTTGCGGTCCCGCTACCGTAGGTCAAAGTAACAAAAACAAAGGCTTTACCAGTTGCGGCCCAGTCCACTGTGTATTTTTGTATTTTTTGACTTAGTTATGATATGCAAGTGCCTAATTAACCATGCAGGGTGATAAGATGCGAGGAGCAGTCACAATGTGATGCGCATGTTCTTACCTCTCGTCTTGGACTCACTAGCATCTAAATCACATACAACAAGGAAATAAACTAACTACCTAAACTATCCCTAGGGAGTAGAATTATCATTCATTGGTGAGTAATATATTTTGTACATGCATAATGAAAAGTTACAGATAGCTGACACTTCTTTCAGGACACATGAACAATTTTAGATTTTTGAACAACCAGTTAGCCAATTGTTTTATGAACAACATTCATCACTCATAGTGGAAAACATCACGAAATATACCGAAAAATCATTCAACAAGAACATAGGTTCAGGAAGTTAAACACTCTCACAGTTAATGAAACACAACTGAAAACGAAATAGTTCCCCTTCAACATTGTTCATTTAATCACATTGATACATTCCACATTTCGCTTTCTCCAGGAGGCAAAAGTTGCAGTTTCTGATTGTAAAACGAAATAGTTCCTCTTACAAGCAAATGGGTTACAAGTTATTCCAAGGAAAAAGTCCTTTCTAAATTCTAACTTTCAAGTATTTAAACTACAACAGCCGATCGTTTGGGATGCCCCCAACGTGTGACCTTCCAGTTCTTCCAACGCTCCATATTCTTCTATGATGTTTGTATACCCTTAGGAACGTTTTAGTAACGGACAGACATTCAGGTTCGTGCCTTAATCATTATCGACTTTGCCTTCTGCTTCGATGGCCCTTTTAGCGATCCGGTCGGTTTCTTTTCGATCCTTGTCGAACTGCTCCTTTACGTCTTCGCGCATCAGTTCCTTACGTCCACCTGCAATTAATCCAAGTGTATTACTCATTGGGACTACGTTATAAAACGAAACAGTAGATTATAGAAACTGAAACGACTATCCCACAAGAAATGGCTAGGTGTACTACGGCGAAAGTCGGAAGGATACTGACGTCGAAAGCCAAAGGCTTTGCCTAGCTGTAACGGCGGAAACGAGAAGGGCTAAAGCTACGCACAACGCGGGCGAGAGAGGCTTTAATCGGCAGTCAGATGGGTTTGCACTTCGGAAGCCAAATGACTTTGAGAGTCGCAACAGCGGAAAAGAGAAGGCTAGAGCCACGCGATGCACAGTTGGAAGTCGGACGGATTTGCACTTCGGAAGCCAAATGACTTCCCCAGCCGCAACGGCGGAAGAAAAAAGGCTTCGGGTACGCGGCTAAATCAGGTCAACACGCATCGGCAGTCGGGAAGATTTGGACTTCGGGTGCTAAACTACTCTAGGTTCTGCAACGACAAAAGCGAAAAGGCTCCGGCTTCCGATCCAACAAGAATGACTCCCGATCAATATAAAGATTCTAAGTGTTTAGACAACTTTAAAAATCAATAACGGTCGGAAACCTACTATACTTCCACAATGGCGACCCATAAGAGAACAATTATCAATACTAAACTCAACTCTGCGACCCGCTGCAACATTCAAACACAAACAAATTGCGGGAACAGGCTGTATATAAATTGTTAAAAATATCCAAACTTAAAACATGATCAACAATCAAGGATAAAACAACATGAAGCAATATTCCATCATGAGGAGGGGCCCAAAATTTAAGAGATTTGGGGAGAACGGTTGCAGCTGCAACAATTGGCGATTCCTGGTGAACCTAGATCTCTGGGCGATTATTCTTTGAGTGACAGACTGTTTAACAACAAATGCATCTATTGAATTCTTCTAGCTCTCTGGATTTCTCGAATGCTGGAAGTGTGTACCTTCAATCATTGATAATAGTCCAATTTGGGAGAGTGGAAACCAATATTTTCAAGTCCAGATGACTCTGTTGAGTCTAGAGGATGAGTTTCATTATTACCTTTGTCTTCAGGTAGCTGATAGCTTGGACCCCACAGGATTGTAGCATATGATAAACAGAAATATTCTTTTGTTCCTCATTCCCATGCCACTCTAGCACTTTTGTGCTTCTAGACTTTAGTCCCCTTTATATATGAGTCCTTCTGCATGCCTTTCATACTGAATCTTAATTCAGGATCCTCTATCCCATAGTGTCCTTTTGTGTGAGTGGGGTACTTCAAGTTTCAGCTCATGGACGGAGAGGATATTTCAGCAATTTAATACTTATGATTCAACACCTGCTTTGATTTATGATGCTTTCATAGGAGTTTTTGACTCTTTATTTGCCTTTTGGCATTCGTTTATTGGCATGGGATCATTTATATTTAATATACTGTTCACCTTGCTCCTTTCCATGGGTCCTCTGCTATCGCTCCTTAGAACATTTTAAGTGTGACGTGGATGGAGCCTCAACATAGTGCTCCAGACTCTTCGAATCCGGTTTATTTCACAGGGGTTAAGCAGGACTTCAATGCACACAGAATTATTCGTGAAAATGACTAAACTGGAAGAAATTCTTTTATACAAAACACATAGTCTGAGACCCAAAAATGTTTATCATTCCCAAACATTTTAATGTTCTCTATGCAACCGCGGGTTCATTCCCTTTATTAGAATCAAGAAAAAAAACTAAAACAAACTGTAAAACATGATTCAAAAGACATCCAAACAAATTATTTACATACAAGACAGAAGAATTCAAACAAACTCAGGAAAAATACGGCTTGAGGACCAAACCATTTACTGGTAAGTTCTCTTCCCATCCTTGCAGATCTTGCAACTTATAAGTAGAATGGCCAAGCTTTGCCGCTATCTGATAAGGGCCTACCCACAACTGCTGGAATTTAGTGTGCTTTCCTTTCTCATCATGGGGGTGATCCCATTTGAGGACTAAGTCTCCTACTTCAAAGTCTTTTGTTCCAGCTTTATGCTTGTCGAACCATCTCTTAACTAACTCCTGCTGTTGCTTAAAGCATTCTCTGGCTTTAGATCTAGCCTCTTCTGCTTTCAGGAGATTATATATTCTTATTTGCAAAACTTCATCATCCAACCCCCTAGACTCTTGAGCTATTATGGAAGATGGTAGCATGATATTGGGAGGAACGATGGCTTCTTTACCATAGACAAGGGTATATGGAGACACTCCAATCGCAGACTTGGGGGTGACCCTATCGGCCCAAAGAGCATTTGGTAATGCTGAGTGCCAACTCCTCTGGTTTTCTACCACAGTCTTCTTTAAAATTCTAATCAGATTTTTGTTGGAGGATTCAGCCAGGCCATTTCTTTGTGGATAGTAATTAGCAGAATAATGCAATTTTATCCCTTTATCATGAGCAAAAGTAGTCAATTTAATCGATGAAAAGTACTTAGCATTATCAAAAACTAACAAAACTGGAGCTCCAAACCTGGTCATGATGTGGTCTTGTAGGAAGCTGATGACCTCGTCTTCATTTATCTTGTGTAGTGGGATGGATTCGACCCAGTGAGTAAAATAATCAGTAGCGGTCAGAATGTACTTGTGCTGCAAAGAGGAATTCGGTTTTATTTCTCCAATAATATCCAGTCCCCATTGCTCGAATGGCTCCATGATCATCACAGGCTTTAGAGGTGCTGCTGCTTTAGGCTGTCTCCCACTACACCTTTGGCAAATATCACACTTCCTGACATGTGCGTGTGCATCTCTAAAGAGCGTAGGCCAATAGTAACCTGGCCTGAGGATTTTGTGGGCTGTGGTATCCCCTGAATAATGTCCTCCAGTAGGACCGTCATGCAATTCTGCCATCACTTTCTTCGCATCTTCCTTTTCTAAGCATCTGAGAAGAACCCCGTCATAATTCTTTCTGAATAATACCCCTTCAACAAGTTGATATGCGGCTGATTTAAGACGCAACGCTCTCCTTTGCTTGGAATTCCAATGTTCTGGCAATAGTCCTACCTGCAAGTAATGCACAAGGTCTCTATACCAAGACTCAGGAGCTGTAAACAAAGGACATACCTCCATTACATGTAATTCGGCTTCATCTTCCCAGGCGTGTTCTTCATTTTTTCCATTTTCAGTCATCTGTTTGCATAACCCTTGTCCTTTAACTATAGATGTTGGCTTGAATTCAAGGTCATACTCTTGAAGAGCTGTTTCCCAGTTGCCTCTTCTTTCTCCCAACTCCTTCTGTATAAGAAGAGACCTTACAGCTGGGTAGGGGACGATTACCTTGGTTCTATTTTTTAAAATATAAGGCTTGAATTGTTTTACTGCCTTGAATACAGCATAAGCTTGTTTATCAACAGCTAGGTAGTTCAATTCAGCCCCCTGCAGACCAGTACTCATAAAGGATATTGGGAATTCATCCCCCCCATCTTCCTTTTGGGTGAGCACAGTTGCTAGTGAATCATCGGATGCAAAGGTATACAAGATAAAATCTTTGTCGAAATATGGGCTTTTCAGGGATAGTGCGTGTGCGACAGCAGTTTTGATTTTGCTGAATGCGCTCTTCTCAATTTCAGTCCACTTGAATAGTGCATTTTGCTTCACCATCTGCTGTAGTGGTTTGACAATCTGAGCAAAATCAGGCACAAATATTCACACGAAGTTTATCGTTCCCATAAATGATTTCATCCCCTTTTTATTATGGGGCAAGGGGATTTGTTCAATAGCCTTAATTCTTTTTGGATCTATAGAGATTCCTTTCTTCGAAACTATGTGACCCAGCAACTTGCCCTCCATGACAACGAACACACACTTCTTAGGATTGAGTGAGATGCCATATTTCCGACAGCGTTCGAAAATTTGTCTTAAGTGAAACACGTGCTCTTCTCTTTGCTTCGAGAATATTGTAATATCGTCAAGGTATACTACAACACTTCGGCCAATCAATCCACGGAAATCTATGTCCATAGCTCTCTGAAAGGTTGCTCCAGCATTTATAAGCCCAAAGGGCATTTTCCTGTAGGCGAAGGTTCCCCATTTTGTCTTGAACGTTGTCTTTAATCTGTCTTCTTCGGATACTAACACTTGATTGTAGCCTGAGAAACCATCTAATAATGAAAATAGTTCAGAACCAGAGACCATTTGTAGCAATTGCTCCATGGGTGGAATAGGATAGTTATCTTTGTCTGATGCACGGTTTAAGTTCCTGAAATCCACGCAGAGTCTGATCTCCTCAGATTTTTTCTTACTGGTACCAGGTTTGATACCCACTCAGAGTGTCTGACTTTGAAAATGATTCTAGCATCCAATAATTTCTTCACTTCACTCTGAATCAGCGGTTCCGATTTTGGATGCATTTTTATTAACGGTTGCTGATACGGCTTGACGCCTGCTTTAATGGGGACGATATGCTTGATGATGCTGGTGTCGTATGTTTTCAAATCTTCGTACGTCCATGCGAAAACATCTTTATATTGTTTAAATAGACTGATGAATTTGTCTCTTTTTGCTGGTGAACAACACTTGCCGAGATTCACAAATTTGGGATTCGTCTCAGTCCCTAAATTTATTAGCTCGAACTGTAGGGATGAGCTGTGGGTCTTCACGTTGGCTGGTATTCTGAACTTTTCGTTTAAATTGAACATTTTTTCTAACGTTCTGACACCTTTAGGAATGAAATTGTCATATTTCATTTCTGCCTGATGTTCCTCATCATCTATAATGGCTCCTTTAAAGACCCCGTCATTTGTCAAGCATTTTATTATTTGCTGATCATCGTCGAACACTCGCAAGTTGGTGATCATATCCGGTACTGAGGTTCTGAAAAGCAGTTCGACAGAACATCGATTATTAGTGGGTACGAGCCTAGCAGCTGATGTGGCCAACATGTCAGCTGCTGCGTTTTTAATTCTTGGAATTGAAATAATGTTGAATGCATTGAAACATTTAAGCAGGTCCCATACCTCATTTTGGTAAGCTTTCAAGTGAGGGGAAACACAATGTATTTGATTCTGGATTTGTTTCACAATAATTTCAGAATCCCCAAAAACTTTTAGATTACTTACCTTTAATTCAATCGATTTCTTTAGTCCCTGCACCAATGCTTCGTACTCAGCTGTATTTAGTACAAACCAAATCTAATCTACATGAAAGAAAATGTTTATTCTTCTGGGGGTCGATCAGGACACAGCCAGCCCCTGACCCCTCTAATGTCTTAGAGCCATCAAAAAACAAAGTCCAAAAATCACTAACTACTGAAGGTGAATCTACTCCTATTTCTAAGCTTACTATATTACAGTCAATCTCATCAGCCTATGAGAATCGAAGGAGATCAGGCTGAGTGTCTGATGTGTTGCTTGCTTCTTCTGCTTGGTAATTTCCTGGTTCTAACTCAATAAAATAGTTTCCCAATACAGAATCCACTGGTTCATTCTTCTCATTTAGTTGAGTAACATTGTATCTCATGTGAGGCTCCCTAAAAATCTTAATCTAGTTCGGACTCCCTTTGTATGGCAACCACAGATGCGACCAATCTGAGGCGAAATATCCATTTAATTTGGCCGACCAATCTTTGCTTAGGACAAGACCGTAAGCATCTGGTATTTCAGCCACCACGATGTTAATAACTTGGCATACTTTGTCATTGCACGCCAGACAGACTAGGACATCTTCTATCTCACCAATTACCTTCACATCTGTCCTATCCAACTGAACAACCCTCCACATGGATGGCTTAGGCTGCCCATTTATCTTTTTACAGACTGATATGGGCATGACATTAACTGACGCCCCTGAGTCTACCAGACAATTGTGCACATTATGATTAAAAATTTCAAATGTGAGGAGGAAAGGTGGATGTTTGCTTTTAGTATTACCTCCAATGCTGGTCTCTCCGATTTCTTCTTCTTCCTGAGGTTGATTGTCTGCGGGCAGCTTCTCATCCGATGCTTCAAGTGCTTTTAACAGTCTTTCTTTTTTCTGCGGCACTTTACACATTTCGAATAGTGGAACATTTGCTTTTGCCTTCTTTAAATCCTCCACGATGTCATAATCCATCGGCTTCTCAATGGGATGAGGTTTATCAGCATTCATCTTTCTTTCCTCTGGCCTAGCCAACGTATTATTCTGCTTTGGATCTTGGTTGGTAATAGTGAATTCTGGGATCTTATCAGCCAAGGATTTATTTTGAAATCTCTTTACATTTCTTTGTAGCCTTTTAATCTTTGGTAAAATGAGATTGTTTTCTTTAATTGGCCCTTGGCTCCTTGTTGCCACGTTGGTTTCCATGACGTCCTTGTACCCCTGATTCTTTTCTTCTTCAGCATCAAATAATGAAACAGAGTCCCACAAAACCATAGTTTCCTCTCCCTGCTCTTTCCTTGAAGTAGTATTTTCTTTTCTTTCTTCAGCTCCCTCTTCCGTTCATTTGGAATCCAAGAGCTGATTCATGAGCAACGCCATCGAATTTATCCATTGAGGACAATTCTTTTCAGAGTGTGGCTGTTGGTGGAAAGTGCAGAAATTGTCCATGCCGACCTCTATTAGATTCATAGATGCAGTATTGTGAGGAGGAGGTTGAGACTGATGTTTATCCTCTCTTTTCTTATAATATGGCTTATAAAACTTTTGTGCTTCCTTTTCTTTCTCCATATCTATGATTTTGTTGGAAAGCTTCTGCATCATTTTGGCCATATTTTCCAAATCTGGCGACTTTTCTTCCTTAGGCTTAGTAAAAAATAAGGCTTTTCTTCCCGCACCTTTCTCTCCTGACTGTTCTCAATAATCTTCAATACTTTCTCTTTCCGCTTCCACTAATTCTGCTTCTTCATAGGTTTCCGTCAAAGTAGGCTTGGCCCTACCTTTGGAAAACATGGCCAAATCAGGGCCTAACACTGACGTATAATACTCAATCAATACCTTGTCCGAAGGATTATCTTTTTCAGAGAAATTCTTGAGATATGCTGCAAACCTTTGTGTGAAACTGTGCACTTTTTATTTTCTTTCTTTCTTCAACGCGCACAACCCCTTCATGAAAGCTGCATGAGTTTTCTGAGTTGCATACTTACTTCTAAAAATTCTTTCGAAGGTATCCCAATCAGGGATAGAGTTAGCAGGAAACCTAAAGTACCATGATGCTGCAGCCCCTTTAAGGGTATGCGGGAACAATCTGCAGACTACATCTTCATACTCCCCGGCCCTTAATCCTTCAATTGCCAAGTAAAAACTCTGTGGGTGATCATCTACTAGTATTTTCTCATTACGGTCGAACTTGGGCAACATCTTATCAAAGGCTTGAGGTAGATCGTGCAATGGAGGTGTCAGGTTGAATGGTGATCTGGCTCTCCATACAGGTGGTGGATTTGGTGGGTTAGGTGGTGGATTAGCATTTACTCCTGCCATGAGTCTAGGTGGAGAGTGAGGAGGTGAGCCAATAGGAGTGCGAGCAGGAGAACTGTGAGGGGTATTTGGGCCTTCTTGGTTCAAAGGTAGTACCACTTCTTGTAAGGCTGTTTCTACAAGTTCTTCCCAGTCCCCAACCAACACTGAGTCTTCCGCTACAGGACGGTCTTTTTTTTTATACTCTCTTCTGGGCAATTCAGGGATGATTGGCAATCCTCCAATCTTCTTTACATATGCCATGGTGTGTCTTCTCAGATCATTAACAATTTCGTTCCCAACATAATATAGATGTTCTCTTTCTTCCGGAATTGGATTATGAAACCCACTGCTTTCAGAACTGTTACCAGTGGAATAATCTCGAGAAAACGGGTTTCCTCGGCCAGCCATACACTGGCGACCCTCCTTCTAGTGCCAAAAACTGTTGAGGTCCCAAAATTCGCAGGCAACAACAGTAAGGGATTCTCCCTAGTCAACGTTCCCAACTATCCCGTTGACTATTTGGTATAGGGAATCTGTCTGGTTTGCAGTCCAGCTACCGTAGGTCAAAGTAACAAAAACAAAGCCTTTACTGGTTGTGGCCCGGTCCACCGTGTATTTTTGTATTTTTTGAATTAGTTATGATATGCAAGTGCCTAATTAACCATGCAGGGTGATAAGATGCAAGGAGCAGTCACAATGTGATGCGCAGGTTCTTACCTCTCGTCTTGGACTCACTAGCATCTAAATCACATACAACAAGGAAATAAACTAACTACCTAAACTATCCCTAGGGAGCAGAATTATCATTCATTGGTGAGTAATATATTTTGTACATGCATAATGAAAAGTTACAGATAGCTGACACTACTTTCAGGACACATGAACAATTTCAGATTTTTGAACAACCAGTTAGCCAATTGTTTTATGAACAACATTCATCACTCACAGTGGAAAAAATCATGAAATATACAGAAAAAAACATTCAACAAGAGCGTAGGTTCAGGAAGTTAAACACTCTCACAGTTAATGAAACACAGCTGAAAACGAAATAGTTCCCCTTCAACATTGTTCATTTAATCACATTGATACATTCCACATTTCGCTTTCTCCAGCAGGAAAAAGTTGCAGTTTCTGATTGTAAAATGAAATAGTTCCTCTTACAAGCAAATGGGTTACAAGTTCTTCAAGGGAAAAAGTCCTTTCTAAATTCTAACTTTCAAGTATTTAAACTACAGCAGCCGATCGTTTGGGCTGCCCCCAACGTGTGACCTTCCAGTTCTTCCAACGCTCCATATTCTTCTATGTTGTCTGTATACCCTTAGGAACGTTTTAGTAACGGATAGACATTCAGGTTCGTGCCTTAATCATTATCGACTTTGCCTTCTGCTTCGATGGCCCTTTTAGCGATCCGGTCGGTTTCTTTTCGATCCTTGTCGAATTGATCCTTTACGTCTTTGCACATCAGTTCCTTACGTCCACCTGCAATTAATCCAAGTGTATTACTCATTGGGACTATGTTATAAAACGAAACAGCAGATTGTACAAACTGAAACGGCTATCCCACAAGAAATGGCCAGGTGTACTACCGTGGAAGTCGGAAGGATACTGACGTTAGAATCCAAAGGCTTTGCCTAGCCGTAACGACGGAAACGAGAAGGGCTAAAGCTATGCGCAACGCGGGCAAGAGAGGCTTTAATCGACAGTCGGACGGGTTTGCACTTCAGAATCCAAATGACTTTGAGAGCCGCAATGGCGGAAAAGAGAAGGCTAGAGCCACGCGATGCACAGTCGAAAGTCAGACAAATTTGCACTTCGGAAGCCAAATGACTTCCCTAGCCGCAACGACGGAAGAAAAAAGGCTTCGGGTACGCAGCTAAATCAGGTCAACATGCATCGGCAGTCGGGAATATTTGGACTTCGGGTGCTAAACTACTCTGGGTTCCCCAACGGCGGAAGCGAAAAGGCTCCGGCTTCCGATCCAACAAGAATGACTCCCGATCAATATAAAGATTCTAAGTGTTTAGACAGCTTTAAAAATCAATAACGGCTGTAAACCTACTATACTTCTGCAACGGTGACCCATAAGAGAACAATTATCAATACTAAACTCAACTCTCCAACCCGCTGCAACATTCAAACACAAACAAATTCCGGGAACAGGCTGTATATAAATTGTTAAAAATATCCAAACTTAAAACATGATCAACAATCAAGGATAAAACAACCTGAAGCAATATTCCATCATGAGGAGGGGCCCAAAATTTAAGAGATTTGGGGAGAACAGTTGTAGCTGCAACAGGTTGGACAAAAGAAGCTGCCGTAAAATTTATCATCAGTCGATACCACAACGGTCGGTTCTACTTCGACCGACTGGTTGACATTATCGGAGATATCATCTCCACGCTAACTGGCCTGTCTAACCAAGGGAACCCTATACCAATCGAAATCAAGGAAGGATTGGTCCAAGAGCTTACGGGATCGTCGTCCGGGAAAAATTCCAAAGGATTGATGATCGAGCAGATTGCAACTCGAACACCACAGATTGTGGCCAAAATCATCGCCATCACACTTACCTTAGCAGGTCGAAGTAGCGGCCTCAAATTGGAAATGCTGGAGGCCATCGACACAATTGCCATCGATGGTAGAATCTACAGATGGGGAGATTATGTCGCCGACATGATCAAAACCGTCTGCGAGCGCTACCAAGAGACGGGAGGAATCATCAAGTTCCCCTCCCTTATTCTTTGGATCGTTATGTACCACATCTGTCCGGAAGGAAGTCCAGTCTTCTGGGAACTGACAAAGTTCCACATGAACAGGTTCAAACCCTTCTCCCAAAAAGGAACCCCGCATGAGCTGGCGCAAGGGAAAATCTTTCTGGAAAACTGGTTCCAACAGTTAAAGCTTCGCACGACCAGATGGCGGGTGCCTCAGAACATCTAATGCAATCTTCTGGCAAAGTCTCACATACAGTCGGAGATCGACCATACAGTGGTCTGGTATATGCAGGGTGAAGACCCCAAGGCCACCACCCTCGATTACTACTCGACTGCCTATCAAGTCTTCCGAGAGTTGACTCGACAGGTGAAGACCAAAATACCAGTGCCTGAGGTAGCCAAACATGTCGACTTTTCAATAAAGGAGCCACTCACCGACCAGGAGAAAGAGGAAGACTACGAGCTCAACCTCTACATTAGTACATTTGTGTCGGAGGACACCTCGGTCGAGCCCACTGGTCGGGTACAAATAACCATCAAACCTCCAACCAGATTCGACCCACAGCTGACAGACCAGCAGCCGATAGAACAACAACCGACAGAACCACAGCCACAACAACAAGCAACCCCTCCGGCCCCAGCAAGCGTTGCCCCAACTCAGGTACTGACGAATGGAGTCGATCACGACAACCCTGAGTATGCTTTATCAAAAGGCATCATTCAAAAACTAGCCCAGGAGATAGCCGCCGCCAAAAGAAAACTTAGAGCACAAAAAGTACAGCAAGGCAAAGGTAAGCGCAAGATTCTTATTGAGTCATCTGATGATGAAGAAGAACTAGCAGCTACCGCCCTGGACATTATAGAAGATGTGGCCACCAACAAAGTACCAGTTGAAACTCAGTTTCAACGATTCCTTGAAGCAGGGGCTCCAGAAGGACGACCAAAGAAGGCAAAAACAACAATGACCCCTGAAGGCATCGTCGATATTGTGTCGACCCCTCCACCTCCATCATCGACACCAGTAGTCGAGGAGCAAGAACCGACATAGTATTCAGTCAGTCCCCTCGACTTATACAAAAGTAGGATACCGGATTTCGTGAAAGAAAAAGCAACAAAGACACAGAACTCAAAGCTTTCTTTGAAACGCTGCCTGAGCTGTTTCAGTCGGCTCAGAAAATTCACACGAGGACCCCTCTCTATATCGGCAGCAGGAAAAACCCCCAGGTAATTGCACACCTTACATCGACCTTCACTCGATCCGACCAAGAAGGCGACATAATTGGCCATGTGCAGTATACCATTGACAACATTAACCCCCAACCCTAGACCGACTTCCCCACCACTAACCCGCAAGAAATAGATCCACTGTCCGACGTAAGTTTACAACCCACTTCCGACAAACCCAATTCTCCCGACCGTTCCCCCACTCCATCACCACCGCCACCATCATCTCCACCCCCGCCATCATCATCCCCACCACCTCCACCACCCCCTGATTCTCATCCAGATCTATCCCAACCAACTACATCCTCACAACCAGAAGCAACCATACCAACCAGCCAGCCAGAAAAACCATCGACTTCAACCCCACCAACCATAGGCCCCCCTTCAACTGTTGCAGGTACCCAGGAGGCAGAGGCACAAAAGAAAAAGAGGAAGAAAGAGCATCATCCTTCCAGACTTCGGATCAGCTTAAAGGATCCAAGCTCGTTGACCGACACAGAAGTCGGCCAACTTCTCAAGACTGTGGCCAAGGATGTAAAGACAAGGACTGCACGAAAAACCAAAGATCTCAACGACAAAAATACAGAACAGGTCAAATTTCTTGACAAGTGCAGGACCCTATCTAAGTCCATCATTCCTGGACCTGTCGAAGTTGGCACAGATAGACCGCTTGAACGCGCATATCAGCTTTTCGATAGCATCGTGTCAACCATCCAGGCACATCTCCAAGAGATGAAAGAAGAACAGAAGGAAGAGACTGCCCGACTGCTACTGGCACAGCACACTGCCTTTTCAGAGGCATACAAAGTGCTCCAAGACCATATGGAAGAGTCTGTCATCACTGAAGAAGTCTTAAGAGACTAGCCTACTCACTATGGGCAGGTCTATCAGCAGACACGACAGACTCGTCAAGGCATTCAGGCTTTGGAGGGCAGGAAGACGACAGAGGCAGCACTCAGGAAGACAATAGAAGAACAAATAGTGCTGGATACCAACAAGTTGCAGAAGCTGGAACGGGAAGCACATCAGTGGGTGCAACAGGCTCTTCCAAACTTAGAGAAAGTCGACATCATCTGCCCACAGATGAAAAGACTCATCGACACAACCGAAGAGCAGAACCAGATCTTGGGCCCCAACATGGAGAAGATCGCGGAAGTCCCACTCTTCGAAAAGATGTCGGTCCTGTCATGCTTAACTACATTAACGATCGACATCCAGAAAGCTTTACAGAGTTGGACGGATTTTCAGCATCACCTTGCCATCACAGCTCCGGCCATTGTCGAAATCTACATCCAGAAAAGACCAACCATCCGTCTGCACAGTCCACCACAATAGCATTCGACAAACATCATTTTGTACCTCCCTGTTTCTTCAGGACGAAGAAATGTTTTTTTTGTGGGGGAGATGTAGAAAGGAGCAAGTCGACTTGAACGAAGACCGACTTAGTCGATCGATTGACTAAGTCGATAGGCCGACTTAGTCGATCAGCCGACTAAGTCGGTTGGCCAACTAAACTAGAAGATTAAGTTGGCTAACTAAAAGTCGTGTCGGTTCACTGAACCGACAGGTAGTTATTTTGTAACCGTTTGTAAATTGTATATATTAGGCTATTGAGCCAAACGAGAACACAGTTCAGTTCTCTGCCTTGTATGAACTCATTGCAATAATATAATCTGTTTTCCTATCTGTTCTTGTCTCTTGTTTCTGATTTATAGATATATATGTTTTAGTATGTATTATTGGTAACCTTATGTGATCTGTGAGATTACAACATGAAGACAATATTTACAAATTTTGTTTTACAGTCCATGTTTGAGGGAGGATTTTCCCATGTGGTTTTTTGCCTCTTTCCTTGTTTAAATGGACATGCAGTATGTAAAGGGTGACTAAGCCTTGTTTCTAGGCCCTATATTTTTCTGATATATTACTCATAAGTCAGGCTGAAGGGGGGGTGTTAGAATAGTCAACCCATAGTTAGCTACCTTAGACATTAATTTAATTATTTTTGTCTTATTTTCCTAGTTCATGTGTCCCACCTTATGCAAGTTGTCATTTACCTATCCATAGTGGTCAAACTTGCCTATTTTGACTCATGTAGCGCTTGGGAAACCTCAAGGAATCAATTCTGCTTTATTCCTGGCCTCCTAGGTTCCCTTCTGCTTTTTCTGCTTTATTGCCTGCTTTTTCAGTGCTTTAAGGCAATTGGGAAAGTTTGACTAGGTGAGGTT
This sequence comes from Pseudotsuga menziesii, assembly GCA_001517045.1. NCBI lineage: Eukaryota > Viridiplantae > Streptophyta > Pinopsida > Pinales > Pinaceae > Pseudotsuga > Pseudotsuga menziesii. Next base: position 680,634 of record LPNX010947535.1, read on the forward strand.
AACTAGTTTTTTGTCCTCCACATCCTCCACTCTTTTCTCATTTGAAAAGCATGTATGATTTGTCATTCCATCACTCTTTAGCTTGCCTAAGTGATTTTGCCAATTCGTGAGCTCCATGACTTATTTGGAAACTACTTTATGCACCTATGGGGGAATTGCTTAATTTTAGTAAGCCTGCTTTTGACTAGATTCGAATTGCCTCCTCATGCATTTGAATCCCTTATGTAATTATTTAATGCAGCAACCTATTATGTTACAGGGTTGGCTATTGTATACTGAGTTAATACAGTTTAGTGTTCAGCTCCATTTTCAGTCTCTTTTGTGAGTGATTTTGCAAGTTCAATTGATAATTGTTGTGAGTAAAATTGTTCTATCACTGGGTTCAATTTCCACAGTGACTCCATTGGTTTTGGGTATTCTAAGGATTACATCATGTACCCATACCTATGAAAGTTGAATCATTCCATAATATTTTCTCATCAATAAACCAATCCTAATTATAATGAAATTTACACTTTTACTAAAGATGAATTGGAAGAGTTCCAAAATCACCACATTTGGCTGAAAAAAGAACTCCTCAAAGGATTAAGCCAACAAAGGATTAGTTAAATTTCTAATATTAATATAAATCCCCAACCGAACGAAATTCATAAATACCATTATTCATTTGATGTTGGTGTTGTATAAATCCTTTCTAAAATATTATTACAGTCCCTTTGAGTGAATTGATGAAAATACCTTGTATACTTAAGAGAGCTGCAAGACTCCTTGAAGTAGACTATGGAAACATAACTCTTCACCTTAACCAAAAATTAAACAAGTTGAAAAAGATCCTCCCATCCAATTACATAGTTGTTAGCACAGATTTTGTTCTGCATGGTTGAAGGAGTTTAAGGGAAAGAGATGGGGTCTATTTCAAATTTTGTTTTGATATGAACGAGCAGTTAACATATAAGGTACTAAAAGGAAAGAAAATTTCTCATAGGACCGCAGGTTGTGTTAAAAGTGAATAAGAAGAATGGATGAAGCGCCTTGTAGCATGTTGTAAAATAATCGACGATTTAAATCTGAGAGTAGATGAGATCAATGGCGGGTAGGAAATCCGCTGAATGAAAGTGTGTGATCTTTAGCATTGGTAAACATTGGTGAAATGACCGTTGGAGTGTGTTAAAGGTCGGGAGTGATCGACAGCGTGTGATTAGAGGAAATAAGATTGACGGCTAGAGTGCATTTCGCGCTCTCAACTTGCAATGGAGATTAAAAGGGAAAGTAGTAGTGGAATTTTTATCGCTTTCCACAAGGTGAGTAGAGAATCATTCCACTGGATGAAAATCAGTAATAAGAAACCGCCTTCCGCGATCCCAAAACCACTTTGTGGAATATTATAAAAGGAAAAGTCACATAAAAATATGGCATTTGTCATTTTGCGCCCGAGGAAAAACGTTCCTGCACATTTGGAAGCCAAGTTGGACCTGTTCTTTCTAGTCGTCATTTTCTAGGTAGGCCACGTATCTTAGCCCGCCATTTTTTTTTAAATGGAAGGAGAAGGTGAAGTGGAAGCATGGGTTAGGGAGTTTAATAAGCTAGAGGATATCTTTGAGGACTGGGATGGAGATGTTTTTGACACAGTACTGTCTTTCGGCCCTGTGCATGAGCCAAAGGACAAGTTAAAAATCTTAGAAACATAGGGAATAGATGTACACGACGCCCATAGGTCCCATTTCCACTATTTTTGTCCAAACCAAACCCTGAATTTTCTGGACTTTGTTGTGTGGTGTGCATCTAATTATTCATAGTCAGAGCGAGTCATTATGGACTCTAATCAGTTAAAAATCCTTTTCCCCATTAATTCCCTGGTCGTTAGAGATTCATTAGAGGTTCCACCGTCATTTTCCCAAAACTTTGAAGATTTCATGGAAGAGAGTGTAATTGAATTGTACATGCATCCTACTATAGAAGTGAAACAAGTCTTGCTGTTAAAAATCCATAAACCTGTTGCCTCAATTGAAAATGAATATTTCCCTCTAGATATTGACTTGTTCAATGAAGAATCCCAATTTGTTATTTATGTGTTGTATAAGTTTTTAAGGTTGGATAGTGATAGGTTTGTCCCTGGAGTTTTATTGAGCTTATTTTTTAGGTTGAGTATGCATCAATTGGAATTTGAGCCTAGTCAGTACTTCTATATTAAATTTGATGAATTCTTAGCTAAAAATATTCATTTACGGCTAGTTAATTTCCACATGACCAGATACTTCAGGTTTCAGTCCTATTTGGTCAGAATGTTCTCATTTTTCAATGAAGATAATTTACAATTTCTAGAGATAGTTTTTACTTTTGATCATAAACAATACTTTCAATTATATGAACCTCATCATGTCAGAAGTATATAGATTTATTTTTCAAGCGAAGCTTTCCAGAGTTCTACCATAGATGGAATAAGTGCTACAGTTCAGCCCTGGCAGAAGAACTGGAGAATGGTTCCTTTTAAAGGAACATACTAACATTAGGGTATATGGTTTTGTTCATGAGCCTTACATTTTACCTGCATTTTTTACACCAATAATTTTTTCTCTAGAGTTTATTAGACAAAAGATCATTGTGGAGAATGAACACTTTTTGAATTTTAGGAAAGCATCAGAGATCAAGTTTCCATTGAAAGTGGCTCCTTTCATTGAGAAGAATATAGTTTCTCTCCCAATGATTGAAGGATTGTTGCAAGACATGAATTTTATGAAAGCATCAAATATTAACTATGACCCTAGTCACATTATATCAGAGGAGACAACATAATAAAAAAAAGTCATTTGATCACCAGGAGATAGAGGGATTGGCTGAAAGAGCTAATTTGATGGAATATCAACCAAGTGCAGAGAGCTCAAAAAGTTTGTAAGCAAATCCCTCTGCCCTAATTAAATTTGATGCCATGATAATACCAATTCCCAGTAAAGATGAAATTACTGGTAAAATAATCTTTTCATAAACAAGTGAGATTGAAGATTTAGACCAGGACTCTACAAAAAGACCTAGACTTGATTTCGACAAAGAGTTGGTTGAAGTTGAAGACAAGAAAGAAGATTAAATAAAAGGGAAAATTTCAAGGCCCAGTCATTCAAATTCAAGAGTATATTTTTTAATAGGTATGGGAGGCTAGTTCTAGTGAGAGATACAAGTATAGAAATGACTTGTATACTAAATATTGACAGGATAAGAAAAATTCCTCTGAAAATGATTTTGAATCTTTTTCCCAAAGTGAGAGATATTTTAGATAAAGAGGGTTTCATTGATAACTGTAAAATATCATGTGAAAAATAATTTGAACTTGGAAATGGCCTCTCATGACAGGGTGTCAAAAATGAGGATCAATTTACAAAAGATTCCAATCCCAGACAAAATTCATTTCCATAGGCAGACTGGAGAGGTAATTTATACGGATTTGTTAAAATCTACTCTGAAAGTTGCTAAGTTGCAGTCCACGGAGTCAAGATTGGAAAACTAACTAAAGAAGAAGATTGAAAATAAGACCTATCAATAGCAAATTAAGAATCTTCAAGGTGACCATTTGGCTATGGACGATGAACCAAACAGGGGACAAGCCACAAAGAAATTTTTGTCTAAAAAAAAGAACACAATTCAACTACTGAAGAAGAAATTAAAAATTCCAGCCACTCAATTAATTCGTGCATCTTAATTAACAGTTTTGGAGAAAGAAAAGGATAGCTTGTATCAAGAGTTGAATGATAGTAGAGAAAAATTGTTGAAATTTGCTGAGGAACAAGGTGAATGGGAAAAGGAAAGAGCTTTCCTCATAGCCAAAATTAATGTTTTGAATGAAAATGAAATGATTTTGGAGAAATAAAGAGAAGAGAAGGAAAAGAAAAGACAAGTTCAGATAGGCCAACCAAGTGGGGAAACAAGTACATACAGTATAGTTCAAGATATGTCTCAAGTTAGCTTAAAATAAGAAGAGATCAAATGATTAAAGGTAAAAAACCAGAAGTTAGCTGAAATGATTAAGAAGAAAGAAACAATTTTGAGAATAAAAGTAAAGAATTACTTGAGAAAAATGAAAATATAACAGAAAACGTTTTGGGACAATTTCTAGTGTAGGGCCAAACATCTAATTTTGGATATGATCATCACTGAAGCCACTAAAATGAGGCCCTATTTAAATTTAATTAAAGACAAAGAAACCACAAGCAATATAGCAAGACAGAGTTGTACAGTCATGAATGAAACTCTAGACAAAAGGTCATCATAAATAGCTTATAATACCATCAATTTACTCGATACTCTTTCAAAAGAGGAATTGAAAACAGTGGGGATCAAAGATAGAATCAAAGTAATAACTTGGGAAATCAAAGTTATTGGGAAACGTCATCATGTTGAGAGTGTCCAAATAAAACAAGATCAGGTGTTAGAGCAAGTTAAGTCTTTTAAATGCTTATTTATAGAATTGATTCATAAAGGGATTCCCTCTTTTTGGGATGAAGAATGCAAATTGATTCCCTAGTCTAATTATCAAGCTCTATTGGTTCAAGCTCAAATGGATCATAAATTTTTTGAATATATGACCTAATCCTTGACAAGGAAGGTTATAATCGATAAGCTTGCGATAGATTTTGAAATTTTGGATCAAATCAGAATGATAGGTGCCAAGTTGTCTTCTATTTCTTATGTAGATCATGTGTAGTTAAGATTTTTGGCTAAATAAATGACTAATCTTGAGGTATTGTCTGGATAACAACGGAAGACAATTAAACATTTTGGGAGGATGAAGTATAAATTGCATCGATGAAGACACTCATCCAAAATATTCGAAGCAAAGGATATGTTAAAGTCCACTTTAATGTGGAATTAAAGGATTTATTAATGTTTAGGAAGATTTAGTTTTTAGTTATATGACATATGTAATAGGGAAATTACAAAATTTCTCTTTTTAGAAATAGGTAGTTAGGTATCAACTCAAGGAGATTTTGATGTATAAAAATATGTTTTGCAATGTAATTTGGGTTGGAACCCATGGGAGTGAGACTCAATTTGTACTGAGCATTTTCAAGTTTAATAAAATTTTGCAGAGCTAAGTAAGAAATTTTCAAAGCAAACCATGCACTTGTTAAGGTGTATGGGTTGTTAAGCACGTCTCGGGTTCAAACCTCATTACAGATTTGAGGGTGCGTTGTGGGGGTCAGCGTACTCTCCTGGAGGTTATAGTGGTAGCGGTCGGAATTGACCTCGTGTCACGTGAGTACGAAACTGGCTAGTTACAGATTTCTCCAGATACAAAAAAAAAATTCAAAGCAGAGACTCTTGTGTTGTTATTTTACAGTCTGTATTTCATTTTCTCATGTGCATGTTGTTAGCACTCAGAATGTACCCAGGTTGCAAAGGTATACTCCAAGGTAACAACAGAACCACTTTAGGAAGAAACTGGTATTTTCTTCCAGAGAGGGATCTCTCAATAAAGATTTAACAAGACCAGATTTAAAATAACATTCACAGATTTATGTATTTGGCTGAAACAATAACATAACCATTGGGCATGGAGTCATATACAATATAAAGATACCACAAAGACATATACATGATATTCATCAAAGGCAAGGTAATCATATCATCATAGTCATTCAAATTGATTCTAGTGGAACAGAAGAGATGAAGAAACAACCCATTAATACAGAGCATCAACAAGGATGAGTTCTATATCAACTTTAGCAGAAAAAATCATATAATATCTGAAATGATAACCAGAGCATACACACATGAATTCTGATCATCTAACGCTATATTCCAGATATGAGGAAGAAACAAAATGGAGTGTTACACAAAGAAGGTACAATCACATAAAAGAAAGAAGCACAGACTGTAATATCAACGACACATGAATCTCTGACAAAACTCTCATGCATTCACTTTGTTATTTCAAAAACAGATATGTTCTCCAAAATTATTCACCACCCGATGGGTTCCCACCCCCATCTCTTAAAAAAGATGCATATTTATACATAAAATGATCGGTTCTCCAACAAGAAGATCAATAACAGAATGATCGGCTTAATTTAGAGTTTGTAACTGAATTCCTAACCCCTAGGAAGTTCGTTACAACTCCAATCCTAACAGACCATAAAGTACGAATCAACTTGACAACAAACTTTGTCCCATCAGCTCCATATCTTTGCCCCATCAGCTCCACGTCTTTGCCCCATCAGCTCCATGTCCTTGCCCCATCAGCTCCACGTCTTTGCCCCATCATCTCTTCAGTGCATGACACCTGTCCTTAGGAATTGAGAATATACTTTGTCTTTCCAAACCGTTCCACAGCTTTCCACTGCTTCGAACTTGGGGTGTCACACTCCATCATTTCCCGAATAGCTACCTCGAGCTCCATATATTCTTCATAGGACTTTCTGGGCAATCTGCTGCTGATGATGGCGAACTTCTGCAGAATCTAGAAATCTTCCGTGAGCATATCCATAATGGTCTTCCCTGTCAGGTTTTTCTCCAAATCATTGAATTTGGAGTGGTCCATGCGGCAATGAACAAGCAGGTTATGATAATGTTCCTGTGAGAACATCCACCCTTCTCCATCCCAGAAAGAAGGCAATCCGTCCTCGAACAGTTCTTTAAACTCCTGTTCAAAATTATTGACCTACAGAGACAATCCTTCTGATTTATCTTAGACCATTTTGATTAAGTGATGCTTATGGATGATTTTCTTTGCCCACATCACTATGGACACTCTGTCCTTTATGCCCAATTCCTGCAACTTCTGATATGACAGTGAATTTAGAAAATTTAATGTGTTCTGAGCCATAACAAGGGGTCTTTTCTCCATATGTTCGTTTACCAGTATCAGCCTATGGTGGGCCAGATTTATCATTATATTCAAATCATCAATAAAATTTAAATAGTGCCTGAACTTGGTAATCTCTATACACAGGGTATCCCAAATGATGTGTTTTGCCCCCTGAAGAGGGCCCTTCCCAATGCATTTTTCTTTTAGCTCATTGAATTTATTCTGTAATTGATTCCTGTCCTACAGTATTTGTTTTTTGCTTTCATTAACTTTGGCCAGTTCAGTTTTCATCTTTTCATTCTCTGCTTTCAAATCTTTGATTGCTTCTTCTTTCAAAATCACCTGGGACATTGGCACCAACAAATCGTCAATAGATAAATCATCTAATGGGTTCTGGATATTTACAATAGACAGGTCCTCGTCGGTGGAAGTCTGGCTCATCAACTCTTCCATAATCTCCTTCTCTTCATTCTGATCTTTTTTCATCAAGGAGATTTGGGATAACAGTTCCTCCCTTTCGGCTTCCCACTTCTCTTTTTCTTCTTGTAGCTCTCCTGCTCTTCCTTTGTATTCCATCATCTCCTGATGGATTTTATCCTTCTCTTCTTGGAGAGCTAGCAACTCAGATGACTGAACATGTTCAGTACCCGGGATCTTTAGTTTCTTCTTCAGGACCTGGAGTGCATTATCCTTTTCCTCTAACAACCTCTTGACTTCCTGTGTACTGTCTGAACTAGCAATGTCTATCTGCAGCTTCTTAATCTAAACAACATTTGCTTTATTTTCTACTTTCTCATGTTTCAACTGGATTTCCAATTTGTCTATCAAGACTTGCAATTTATTAATCCTCACCATGGCTTGTAGTAAGTCTGAGTAGATGATATCGCTGGTCTGTTTGTGGAGTTGAATTTTGTCAGGAGTGCTGATTTTGTCTAATCGGATCTCTATTTTAGACATTTTCTTGTCACTTACCATAGCCATTTTAAAAGTATTCCTCTCAGCATCTCTAGTAGAGACCAGAGAGGTTTTCGAACTGTACAAACTTCTAACCTTTGGGAGCAAATTTCTCGTTTCCTCCATAGACTATTTCCTCTTCTCCATGTAGCTGGATTTTAGGTCTTCCTTCGAATTAAACACGTGGCATAGTTCCGAACTGTCTACATCACCCTCCGTACTTTTAAAAGAGAATTGACTTACATGCACCGCTTTCAAGGAAACTAGGGAACCTCTTTTGGAACCATCAAAAACTTACTCATCTACAATTTCACCACTTTGAAGTAGCTTTGCCTTTTTCCGGGGCCCTTCTTCATCTATCTCCATACTCTCAGTTTCAGACAAACTCCTCTTGACCACAATACCAACACCTTCTGTTATTTGGGCTGCTGTCTCTTCATCAGACTTTGACCCGTCAGTACACTGTAACAAATTGGCCATTCCAGCTAGCCCCTCAATAGCTTGATGCTCGAATGGTTTATTCTTGTTTGCCTGTTTTCTCAATGAGATCACCTGGTGGGGGTCGTAGTTCATATTTACATCTTTTATGAAATCCATATTTTCCATCAACCTTTCTATAAATGCCAGGGCGCCTTTACCTTTAAAAATGAAAGGGCCGACTTTAAATGGAAATTTAATATTCAAGGATTTTTTGAAAGCACCAAAGTGCTCTTCCTCAGACATCAATCTCTGCCTCATGAACTCTAGTGCGAAAATCCTTGGGGTCAAGAAGGATGGTAGCCTATAAGGCTGACTAGTAAAGCCATATATTCTTAACACTGTGTAACCTCTGTACAGGAACCAGTCCCCCACCTGCTCTTCGGGTGATGACTGCATTAGGCATCTCATTTCGTCCAGGACACGGGGAAGGTCCTCATCAAATAACATTCTGTATATTTCGGACATGATCGAATTGGCAAATTTGACCATGTTGATTTGCTTGGGCAAATCAGAAGAACATAGAGCACTTAATAATTTTATTTCAGTAACATTAGAGCACAATAACATGTTAAGCAAGTATGTTTGAAACCTAAAGAACTGGACCTTGGAAAATTCAGTCAACTGGAGGTGGATCGCTTCGGCAAGGTACTCATATAAATTAAGCACGGGGACTGACTGGGACTAAGGGATTAAATAATTTATTTTTAACAAGAAACCAAGGATAACATCACCTATGCGACAATCGTCATCTAGACCTAACACTTGACAGACCAATGACATTACCAGTTGCACCTCAGTCTTAAAAATGTGCAAGGGGTAAGGCAAGAAAAGAACTTCAAGGGACTGACCTTCCTTCAGGATACTTGACAAGAATTGACAGCGACTTTCACTTTCGCAATTTTTTAAAAACTCGGCAAGGACGGATTCATTTACAGACTCACGATTTACAGGGTAACTTTCGGGCAGACTAAGGTTTTCTCTGACGACTGAAGCATCAATTTTACACAGTATTTTCGACGCGGACCGACTCACAATAATCCTCTGCGAGGGAGAGTAGTTCACCGCACACCACTCGGAAAATTCAGGGAAGTGGAGGGTTTTCTCAAGGGCGAAATGGTACAAAAAAGACTTGCATACATTCATAACGTCATTCCCCTGTGAAAAATAGGACCACAATTTCTCTTTGCTGCCGGACACGCTCCCTGTGGATAGGAAGGGGTCGCAGACGCCCCTGTGTCTGTCTACTAAAAATTCCTCTCTGTCATCCGCGACCCGACCAGACACACGAACCTCACTCCCTTGGTCCATTTCTTAATTTATAATGGTAAGTGGATGAAGGAGTTACAGGGTTAAAGTCCTACCTGGCTTACTGTGGAGGCGTGTGTTTGGAACGTGCCTGGTACTGACAAATGGAAGCTCCCAAATCGCCAGGTCCTTTTCGCCGGGTCCCGAGCAAATAAAATAGTCATTGGAGAGGTCAACCCTGCCTTTATAGGACCACACAATTCGCCACGTGGAAAGCATTTATTTCTGCAACCACCACTTATCCTTAACTGCCGTGCACTTCTATTTTTCGATTTCATTCAAGACCGTAGATCTGGTTTCTCTTTAATTTCTGGCCTTTGGATCATGTGCCACGTATCCCGTTCTGCTCGGCGCCTTGGTGATAAACGACGTGCCAGTCTCCATCCCAGAATGATCTCCCACCGTCGATGAAATCGCCCTTTATCATGAGCCATTGGATCGGGTGACACGTACCGAATTCCGCTGGGAGTCTGGGACATATCCCCCGTGCAAGTCTCAACCCCGGAATCGATCCCAACCGTTGATCATCCCGTCTTTAAGTTTCGACTGTTGGATCAAGCACTATGTAATGAATTCCGTTGGGCTCCTTTCTTTTATCCAACGTGCAGCTTTGATCCCCGGAATTGTTCTCAGCCATTGATGTGATACCCCTTTAACTCTCCACCGTTGGATCATACACCACGTACCAAATTCCGGTGGGCACTTCGGAATTATCCACCGCGCTAGTTCAATCTCCGGAAATCGTAATAGCCGTTGATCTGATTCATTTGGATTTTCAACCGTTAGATCGATCACCGGGTAACTCATTCCACTGGGATCGGTCGAGCAGGTTCTGGTTCCGGAATCAATCTCAACCGTAGATGCGATCCGACTTCACCTCTCCGCCATTGGATTAAGTAGTACGTACCCGATTCCGCCGGATTGTGTCGTGTTAACCAGGATGCAACTTCACGAAGCGGATTGGATGTAGGCCGTGGATCTGCGCGAGACAACCCGATGGCCGCTGATCTGTGCGCCTGATAAACGCCCGGTCAAACCTTTATCTTCCTTGCATCTCTGAGGAGCGGAGAGAATATCAGCCATTGATTTTCTCCCTTCTTCCATCGCGGCTTAGGACCTTCAGTGACTTAATCGCCTCTTGCCTAGAGTCTCATTTTTAGTATATATCTTTTAACCAAAGTATCCAAACAACCATTATTTTTCTTTCTCTACCATGGTTTATTATCCTCTTTGATAAATAATGGTGTTAACACATGTTATTCTTATTTTTAACTTCTATATTGTTATCTTTTCATACTTGAATGAAATTGTGTTGAATCATAATTCATACTCATATGCTTTTTTTCATAGGGTTCAAGTATTCACAAACATATTTCCTTTAAACTTAACATTGGATTCATGTTTATGGTGCCCATATTAATGGATTGTTCATATTTCTTCTTTTGCCACCAACAATCAAGTACCTAACTCTAAAATAATAGCCATCATGCCTCTGTGGAAAAAAATTGTATTGCAAAAGCCATGTTCATTTTAATAATTCAGGATTTTGACTCCATGCCCAATGGTATCCTCTTGTATCATCCATTTTCATTATTGATTCAGTTTATATAAAAATATCTCTGGCCATGGTATCTATTTGTTGAGATCCCTCTCTGGTAAAAAAGAAGCCAGTTTTTTCCCTAAAGGTTGGTTTGAAATTTTACCTTGGAAATATCCTTCCATAATCAGAGGATAAATTCAGAGTGATAACAATAGTGTAAATTTTGAGAGAGAACATGAGGGTTATCTACCATTTTATATAGCCTTGCAAATTGATGGATTAATCTTACATAATTGCATACTTGATTTAGGGGCCTCTACTAATATCATGCCACTCTCAATCATCAAACAATTGGGGCTAAGTACCTCCCGCGCATACAAAAAAACATGTGGCTTAGATTCTAAACATATATAAGCCCACAATCTCATTCATGATCTACATGTGAATTTAGTTGTTCCCCTAAATATTAGTATGGTTATGGATGTAACTATAGATGATATAGCTAATGCTTGGGGTATTCTCTTGTCTTGAGAATGGGCATTAAGTCTTGGAGGGAGTATCCAAATGGATTTTTCCTATGCAACCATTCTAGTAGAAGAAGGAAGGAACCCTTATTACTTTACACAATGAACCCCCTATGAGATATCATGTTGAGGATCAATATTAACCATATAATTAGGTTGTCCATGTGGATGATGACATGGTAAATTTCATAGTGTTGGCTATTCAAAATTGAGTGCAATTAGATGTGATGACAATAAGGAATGGAAAATACACTTTTATGGAGAAATATATTGACATGGTAATGGATATGGTATTGTATTCATTTCGCCATCTGGTGAGAAAAAGACTTTTCCTATCGATTGGAGTTTGACTATAAAAACAATGTTGTTGCATATGAAGCTTTGTTGTTAGGCTTGGAGATTGTCCAAGATATGAAATTCAAATGCTTTATCATCATAGGATATGCTAGGTTAATTGTATACCAAGTAAATAAATAAATAAATATCAATGACTAAGATTATAGAGGAATTTTTTATATACAATAGAAATGTTTGATGCTTTCGTCATAAAGGTAGTTCCATGAGAAAACAATTCCCTAGATGATGCTTTGGTTGTAGCTGCTAGCACCCTAGAAGTCCTTGAAAATATTTATGTGGATAATTGAGAAATGGAAGTAATATTTAGAGCCTCTATTCCTAACAACAATAAGCATTGGAAAGTCTTTTGGAGACGATGCTCAAATCTTACGCTTTATAGGCAATATTAGTGAATTCTAGGGAAACAATATCATTTGGCACAATGAAATAAATCATCGAAATATCCCATGCAATAATATTTATAATATAGTATATCATTTAGAGAGGAACTTCAATAGACATGATGCGTATAAGGGAAAATGTGTTGAACCTCAAACCTCTCACTGCCCAAACCCATTACTAGGGAATTCATGGGTGGTTATTCCTATACATCAAGCTTCATTCCTCTTTCCTCCCCTTGGAATTATGGGAACTTCCATGATGGATACCCTTAACCTTTAGGTCTTGACATTAGGTGTCCCTACTTGGTACCTTTCTCCATCCAACCCCCCATTGACCCCACAAGTTGTCTTGAATCATGTCTAATTAATTGGTACTTCCAATGCCCCACACCTGTAGTTATGATGGAAACCTCATTTTCCACTTATTCTTCTTCCAATAATAAAGTTGGGGGAAAAAACAAGAACGTGGCATCCCAATCTACTCTAGACACAACTGTGAACCCTCCACCCTCTACACCATCCCAAACCCCTACTCCATGTGTTGTATGTGATATCCTAGGTCATGACACCCATCAAAGTCTAGTGTATGGGAGGAGAAAAATAATGTGAATACCCCTATGGTCCTCACTACTATGCCTCATGTTACTAAAAAACAAAACAAATTATTGCATACTAACCATCCATGTACGTTGTGTGGAATTTCTGGCCACTATTCACACCACCACACCGATATCCAAATGTTTCATGCAAAATTGGCTGATCTCCATCATAGATCCATTGAATATAAGATCACCACCATTTAGGAGGTACCTTCCCTTACTCCCTCACCAGAAGGAATGATTTCCATTTATTGTATTTTATCATCCAGCGAGGCCCCCTAATCTTTCCCTTCCTCATCCACATCCTATTTCATGGATGTTGGATCCCTTGACCTATATACTCTATCATTTCAAACCAATGAGGAAATTCTTAAAGCACTCAATAGCCTCAATATCCCATTGGATGATATGTACCATTGCACATACTTCATTCTCGAGGAACCTTCCCCTTTTGTCCTACCTTTAGACCAATTTTCCATCAAGTTGAAAGTTTGTATTCCCCTGTTAAAGAAATGTAACTTCGGAATATATTCTATTGTACTTTTTCTTGTATTATTATTAAACCTCCTTTCAGAGATGTTATTCCTTTGTTTGAAGATGTCATTGATGTACTTGATCATTTAAAATTCATGAGGTAAATCCTTCATTGTAATTCAGGTCAATAGTTTCCACCAAAGTATTTTATAAATGTTGTTGAGTCTTCCTATGTAGTTCATCCCTGATTAAAGAACTAGGTTGACCTAATTAGGTAATTGAGTCACTCACTTGATGAGTATAAATAGGTGAGGTGCCTCCCTCATTTAGACACGTCTCTCACACAAGTAAGTGTGCAAGAGAGAGTGAGGAGGTTCGTTGGAGAGAGAAATTTTCTACTCTTATTCTTGGGGTTTTTCATTGTACTTGGTCAAATTTTATACTGAGGATTTTTTTTGGGTTTTCTCCCCCAAGAGGGTTTCCCATGATAAATCTTTGTGTTCTTTTGCCTTGTTGTGCTTGTCTTTCTTTCAGTGATCCTAATGATATGGTTATGATGTTATGATGCTAAATGTTTGAATATATTGTATAACCATTAAAATATTAACATGGTATCATATATACCTTGAAACAAGTCTTTGTGTAGACATGACACTGCTACAACTGCAACTATTGAATATTAGGGCTTAATTCTTGAAACCCTAGAAGGAAAAATCTAGTAATCCAGGAATTTTCTGTATAAATCGACTTTGGTGAAGGATCGAGAGCTAAAACTCAGATATATCGAATTTGAGATATTGATATACCTTTTATATGAATTACAACCTCATATTCGTTGTACTTTAGGAGATATGATCCCTCTGAAATAGGGTTCCAACCTCTTCCAGAATTCAGTTTTAAACAGGTGACCTAGGGCGAAATGTCATATCTCAGGATGGGAAGATCCAAATAGAATTTTTTAAGATGTTCTAGAAATGTAACAAAATTTGGTTTCTCTAGTGCGAGTTTCGGAATGTGAAGTTGAAATAGTGACATGTGGAAGTCTGTGCAAGTTCACTATACTGAACTAGTCCAGAAACATGTCACCCTGGGAAAATTAGAATAAGTTCCACTTGGTGAATCCAATATTGCTCTAACATATGGAGTTGGATAGAATATATATCATATTACCACAGGATGAAGTCTCTTACCTTTAGGATCATAAATTTCAGAGATACATCAGAATTAAGATTGGGTAATTCAATAGAAGAAAAATGAAGAAACTAGGGCATCAAATATTTTGCAATTATTTCCACATGTTTGGGAAAAGAATTATACTACTCATCTTGCCTTGAGGAGTCACATATTTATATCCAATAATATATTCAATACACCAAGTTTGAAAAATTAGGGTTTCTCTTCCAAACCCTAGGTCCACCAGAAACGATCTTCCAAAAAAGAATTGAAGAAAACATCTAGTTGAGCAATATTTTTGGAGCTGAGAACTTCCAGGCATGGAAGTATAGAGTGCTATAATACTAGAAGAGCGTGACTTGGAAGACTATGTCAAAGTAGAAGTTGCAGATCTAGAGGGAGATGAAGACAAAAGCAAAGCACAAGAAGAACTTGGTCAAAATCAAGAGGGAGTCTACCAAACAAAGAAAAGATATTTGAATTATCATTTCCTGTATATCTAGTTGCTTAAAGGATATTGTCTAGTTGAGTACACATTTATGTTCCTAGATTTAGGAAATGTATTATGGATGCTAGAGTGTTTTCATTGATGAACAGTATACTGATAATATGCATATGATGGGTAAGTTTCTTATGGTGTTGTATAAAATTCCATTGCTATTTATCTAGAAAGAAACCTCTTTGTTGACATATTGGGAGTAGCGCATGCTCTTAATAATGTTTTGGTGGAGATGGAATGCATCTAGAAAGTTACCGTATGTATACAGGATATGAGTGAATGTTTTTTTGAAGCACTGGTTAAGATAGTTGCATATGTATTTATGCATACGAATTTGTCATTCGTAAATTATAAAATGTTTCTAATCATACATTTGAATTTGACTTGCTGGAAATATCATGTGATGAAGACTCATTGAAGAAAAATTCAACCTTTGCTACAAGGTTGAATACAAGCAATGAAATTATCCTACACCTCACATGATTGATGACCTTCGTGACAAAGGGAGCAGTGTGTTCAAGAAGCTGAAGAATGATGATGCAGACAGTGCCATGATGACTTGGCCAGATTATCAGATGGACTTGACATCAAGATTACCTTTGTGATGGAGGGAGTCTATATTCCATGATGACTTGGAAAAACTGTGTGCCATGATGACTTGGCTAGGACATAACCATGCTAACTTGGTTCCCTAAGAATGTCATGATTACTTGGGTAGGGGTGTGTGTTCCCTAAACATAACCATGTTGACTTGGTTCCCAAAGAATGTCATGCCAAGTCAACATTGTATTCTTTGGTAACCAATGCATTCTTGGCTAGGGGTGAGTGGCCAGTAGACATAATCATGTTGATTTGGTTCCCTGAGAATGCCATGCTGATTTAGATAGGGGTGAGTGGCCCATAGACATAACCATGTTGACTTTGTTCTTGTCTGATGATCTTAGATGGGACATCCTGCGACATGATGATTAGACTCTCCATGAAATATTGTGATGGGATGATGATCTTAGACGAGACATCCTATGATGGGATGATAATACTCTCCATGAAATCCTATGACAAGATAGAGAGAGTTCCCAAGATGATAAGATCCTCTCATCCCACGACGAGGTGATGATATTAGATTGGGAATCCTATGACGGGATGGCATGACTCTCCATGACATCATGCGACGTAATAGAGAGATCTCCCAAGATGGTAAGACCCTCTCATATTATGATGGGGTGATGATATTAGATGGAATATGTCGTGACGGAGTGGGATGATGAGTTTAGATGGTACATATTGTGGCAGGATGGTAAGACTCTCTATGAAATCCTGCGGCGGGATAGATAGAGCTCCTGAAATGATTTTGATGATGAAATGCTTTAGATGATGATGATGTTACAACAATCACATGTTGCTGCTGTTGATGATGCTCTAGATTATGATGATAATGTTCAAGAAAACACATGTTTATGGGGATGATGATGCTCCAAATGATGATGATGATGTTCCAGCAGTCACATGTTGGTGATGATGATGATTATGTTCTAGAAGTTTCATGTTGCTGATGAGGATGTTGTTCCATGATGATTTTGATGATGATGTTCCATATGCATTATGTTGTTGTTCCAAAACTTCCTATGATATATAGATTCACCAGTCAGTAGTACATTTTTTGTTGTTTTCGTTGATGTTGTAGAATACCTTCCTTGTTAAGAGGAAGTGTTAAGAAATGTAACTTTGGAATATATTCTATTGTACATTTTATTGTATTATTAGTATTCCTCCTTTCAGAGATGTTATTCCTCCATTTGGAGATGTCATTGATGTACAAGACATACTGCAATGGGATGGTAAGACTCTCCATGAAATCCTGCGACGAGATAGAGAAAACTCCCAAAATGGTAAGATCCTCTCATCTTGCGACAGGATAGAGAGAGCTCCTAAGATAGTAAACATCCAATGACATCTTGTGAAGGGATAGAGAGAGATCCCAAAATGCTTTTGATGATGATGATGATGACGATGATGATGTTCTAGCAACCACATGATCATGATGACTATAATGATGCTCCATGTTGATTATGATGATGTTCCATGTTGTTGATGATGGTGATGTTCCATTATAATGATGATAATTATGTTCCATCAGTCACATGCTAATGATTCTAATGATGATGATGTTCCAAATGTTGATGATGATGTTCCAAATGCATGATGTTGTTGTTCCAAAACTTCTTATGATATACAGATTCGCCAGTTAGTTGTACATTTGTTGTTGTTGTTGATGTTCTAGAATACCTTCCCTGTTAAGAGGGAATGTTAAATAAATGTAACTTCGGAATATATTATATTGTACTTTTATTATATTATTACTATTCCTCCTTCGGGAGATGTCATTGATGTAATTGGTCATGAAAAATTCATGAGGTAAAACCTCCATTGTAAGTCGGGTCAATAGTACCTAGAAAAGTATTTTATAAATGTTATTTTGAGACTATCTAGGTCGGTCGTCCCTAATTAAAGGAATAGGTTGACCTAGTTAGGTAATTGAGTCACTTATTTGATGAGTATAAATAGGTGACGTTCCTTCCTCATTTAGACACATCTCTCACACAAGTAAGTGCGTAAGACAGAGAGTGAGGAGGTTCACTAGAGAGAGGAAGTCGTTAGTCTTATTCTTGGGGTTGTTCACTGTACTTGGTTGAATTCTATATTGAGGAAGTTTTGTTGGGTTTCCCCCCCCAAGTGGGTTTCCTAGGATAAATCTCTGTGTTCTTTTGTCTTTCTATGCTTGTATTTCTTTCAGTGATCCTAATGATATGGTTATGATGTTATGATGCTAAATGTTTGAATATTTTGTATAATCATTAAAATATTATACCCTCGGGATAAAATTTCCCTTTCCTTTATGTTGGGGGCCAAAATCGAACACCTTAGTCCTTCTCTTCCTGGTCATGCAACCATATTTGTGTGACTAGGATCCTTTTTTGGTATGTATTTATTTCTCTTGTTTTATGTACATGCATGTAATTTAGATGTTTATTCCTCGTTGTACATTGCTTGTACATTTGTTTTCTTTTCCATACACACTTTTACGATTGGGTAGTGTCTCCATATATGTAGTTTTAGGTTTTGGTTGGACTCACTTGTCTCTGCATGTAATATTTTCTTACAAGTATGTTCCTTCAAACTAGTATATGGGTGATTTACCTCCACAAAACATCATATGCATAAATGTAATTTGATCCCACTTTCACCTGTAGGACCTCCCTCTCTTTTGGTAATTGGACCAACCCAACCACCCTTACATTCATCCTTACCTAAAAGTACATCCTTCCTTCTATGGGTTTCGTTCTTTAGTACCCCCTATGACATTGGGATTCCATGTCATTTCAATTTCTCTGGGATTGGGAGTCCATATAGTTAGTGTGCTCTTGAATCTAGCCACATATATTGCATCATCATCACTCATTGGTCGACCCATAGACTCACATTTATGGCATTTTGATCTTTCATGTTACATATTTGCGGCCCCATTGCTCCATCCATGATGTAAAAGTTACATTATTTTTCTTTCATTCATCTCCCTCAAGGAGATTATCGTTGGTGTCCTACCCTTGATTAATTCCATCTACCATCATTCCATCCATTGATTCATTTGATATAACATTGGACACTTGTCTCATTTCCTTCTATTATTCTTTCTGCCAAGTTCCTAAAGACACATGAACATTAAAAACAATGACCCTTAGCACTCCCAGAGTCAACCTCAATACCCCTCTCTTTCCTTCCATGAGTTCCCCCATTGCAATCATGTCCCCTAGTTCCCACTATTGTGTCCCTTTTGTGATATTAACACAAGTTTCACATATGCTTCCAAGTCAGTTATTCCATTGTGATATGAATAAAGGAAGTTTGATTTCCCCACTCAGTGATCCTTGTATTCCTCATTGGTGTCTTATTCCCCTAGTTCTCTTCATTATCCATTGATATCCCTCATGCTTATGAAATGGAAACCTCATTGCCTTATTGTTAGAAGGTCTCCCTCTATCGACATCAACACATCTATTTAAAAGCATAGACCTAGAGGCACTATGTACCATGGCCTCATAACCATTATTGATGGGATCTCTTGAACCAACTAAGGGGAGACCTCATTGCCCCTTAGATTGGTTGTTTGTCACTTGCTCGACTCCAACTCATTATCATACCATTGAAAAACGTGTTGATGGTTCCCTTATCTGTTTTGTTCTAAGACCCCTTTTATCCTTGACTCCCTCCAATTTTCAAGTCTATTTGGAATCCCCTCAGTCACATGCTTCATGTGGTATCCAAGTTGCATTGATGATAACAATCCAATTTCAGTTGTAGTTCCTTGTACCTATTTGACTCAATCTTTCAATTATTTGAGTCACTCTCTATTCTTTCTAGATCTTAGGCCCCTTCAATTTCATCAGGATTCAATTAATGTGATTCAACATTCCGTTGGGATGCAAATAATTTGACCTATGTACTTCAAATCAACCATGGTGGGACCATGATTATGTATTCATATTAGGTCCTTCTTTGACCCTCATGATGTATTGTATCTAACAATTATTCATGTATTGATTAGACCCCTCTTGGTCTACATCCTATATTATATTGATACATTATTATGGACATGGTATGCATGCCTTATCTATATAATAGATTGTATACACCTAACCTATTTAAGTCATTTGTCTACGTGTATGGGTTTACATGGTCCCTCAAGCGGGGGATTCCTTTTTTTGTGTACTCCTGGTGTCTCATCTAGGTTGTCCTAATTTCCCTCTGGAATGTATGGAAGTAATATGATGTATTATGTCCATACGATGAGATCCTGACCTCACACATCAGGGGACAATATGTTAATAACCAAAATATGCTAACATGTCTTGTCATCAATTTCATCATCATTATGCATCATAACTAGCAATATGAACACTATTTTTCACCTCACACCATCCATATGGCTTGAGGAAGTGATAAAAATACTAAAAAACTAAAAGTCACACCATAAAATTGACCATGTCTTTAGGGTCACTACTTTTCCCTTGAAAAGCATGACCATGGTCGCTACTATTTCCTTAAAAAGCTTGACCTAGTCCCAAAAAGTGATTTTTCGATCAAATTTCGTCATTTCGCACTTCCCTAACAAAATAGTGGCTAAAGGTGGACACATACATGTTGGTTTATTGGTCAATACAAAGATGGGGGGGGGGGGACGGTGAATCAATATTGTTATCTTTTTACTATTTTAACCACTTTTAACTCTATCATTAGAAACACATAACAACAAGAATACACATAACACAATTTTAATGTGGAATCCCAATAGGGTAAAGCATCAATACGTCCTATTACTGCAAAATTGTTATTTACAAATAGTTTTTCCTGCTACTACAGAAAATGATGGTATTACACCATGTTTACCAATACCAATTGGAAGGATGCTATGACCCCTTGGTTTATCAACTACGACTGAAAGGATGCTACAACACCATATTTACCAATGCCAATTGGAAGGACACTATGACCCCCTGGTTTATCAGCTTCGACTGAAAGGATGCTACAACACCCTATTTACCAATTCTAATTGGAAGGAGGCTACAACCCCCTGGTTTATCAACTACAACTAAAAGGAGGAAACAACCCCCTGCAGGCTTGTTTCCTACACTAACGTCGCCCTACCACCCTTATATGTTTCTAATCATTTATCTCCCACTGAATTATGCCACGCCCGCTGGTCTCTGATTCTAATCATGCAATTCGAACTACAGAGATGTCTTCCTTCTTACTCAGGCTGCTGCTTAAATACTTCTCAGCATTTAAGATTCTTTAAACAGTTGCGTCTCTTCAAATTGAACAAACACACCTTTCACTTTTGCGCCCTTTTAGATCTAAAGATCACACCTTCCAGAATGTATTTTCACGTTCTTCCATTGATCCTTCACCTTAGAAATCGTTTCTGCGACTTGGAAACTATTTCTGCACCTATTTCCAATGTTTGCAGGTGCTTACGTACTGCCAAAATTATTTTTGTAGGATCAAGTTTGTGGAAATTGAACCCAAGTGATAGAACAATTACACTCACAAAATTGCTAATCAAACATGCAAAATTCACACCAAAGGAGACTGAAATTGGAGCATAACACTAATATGTATTGAGTAAGTGTACTATAGCCAAACTTATGAAGTAATAGGCTGCTAAAATATATAATTATATGAGTGGTTCGAAAGCATAAGGATGCTATTCAAAATAGTCAAAAAGCAGGCTTACCAAAAATAGTCAAATCCCCCATAGGTGCATAAAGTTGTTTCCAAATCTATGAGTATGCTCACAAATTTGATAAAGAAAGTGGGAAATATTAGGAGTGATGGAAAGAAAACTCATTCATGTTTTTTTTTGGAGAAAAGGAGGGAGGATGATGTGGGAAAAAAAACAAGGCAGTTACACCTAGACTAGCTTTTCCTTTTGCCTTAAAACTGCTGTAAAGCAAGGCAGCTTTCAGAAAAAGAAGAACTACGCTTTAGTAACCAGGAATAAAAGAAAAATTACTAAAATTGGTTTCCAGGATGTTCCCAAGCGCTCCATGACCCATTTTTATCATGTGTTGACTTTTAGGACATGTGGAAGGCAACTAGCATAGAATGGAATCTAGGAATCTAGGTAATCAGACAAAAATGATTAATTAATGTCAAATGTAGGTAACTATGGGTTGATTATTCTAACACCCCCCCTTAAGCCTGAATTTATGAGTAAATATCAGAAAACTATAGGGCCTAGCAACAAGGATTAGTCACCCTTTGCATACTGCTTGTCCATACAACCAAGGAAAGAGGAAAAAACCCATTGGGAAAAATCCTCCCTTAAACATGGACATGAAAAAAAATTTGGAAATCTTGTCATCAATCATGCTTCACATCATGATTATCAATCCCCAGAAGTGATTTGATATTGTTGAAGATATTCTAACAAAAAACTTTGGTGAAGATGTCTGC
Organism: Pseudotsuga menziesii; assembly: GCA_001517045.1. NCBI lineage: Eukaryota > Viridiplantae > Streptophyta > Pinopsida > Pinales > Pinaceae > Pseudotsuga > Pseudotsuga menziesii. The sequence continues at coordinate 702,729 of LPNX010947535.1, forward strand.
TACTTGTTCCGAAGATGCATAGAAGAGTAGAACAATGGTACCATCATGCACAAGCTCTCTAATGTAGTGCATATGGATCTCAATGTTATTGGTTCGCTGTCTCTGAACTGGATCATTGCATATTCGAATGGTGCTCTGATTATCATAGTAGATAATAGTTGAAAACTCTGATTTGAAGCCACATTTTCCAAGTATCCCCTGCAATCATAAACATTGAGTTGTTGCATTTACAACTCCTCTATACTCTGCTTCTGTAGATGAGAGTGCTATGGCACTCTGCTTCTTGCTTGACAAGCTGATTGGTCCTTCTGCAAGCATGAACACATATCCTTTTGTAGACTTTCAATCTATGTTGTCACCTGCCCAATCACTGTCAGTAAACCCAATCAAATCAAGATCAGATTTTGCTTTGTAGAAGATCCGATGAGTTCTTGTTCCTTGAACAAAGTTTAGGATCCTCTTGGATTCTCTCCAGTGGATCTCATGAGGCTTCTCCATGTATCTTTAAGACACACTAAATGCATAAGATAAATCAGGTCTAGTGTGTGTACGATAAAGAAAACACCCAATCAACTGCCTATACAGTGTATTATTTACCATAGGAGAAGAACCTGCTTCTTCAAGCTTAACTCCTGAAAGGAATGGAATCTTGCTTGGCTTGCAATATTTCAAGTTGAACTTGATGAGAAAATCTGAAGCATACTTGGACTGATGTACTTTGATTCCATGTTGGGATTGAGCAATTTCGAGACCCAAGAATTGGCTCAACAATCCCAAATTTGTCATGGAAAATGCATGGTTCATTGCATACTTCAAGGATAAATCTCTTTCTTTGAACTTCTTGTAATCAGTAGGTCATTCACATATAAAACAATAGTCATCAAAGAACCATGAATCAACTTCAAATAAACATTCGGATCAGACTTGCATCGAACAAAACTCAATGACAGAAGAAAGCCATCAATTTTGGCATACCAAGCCTTGGGGGCTTGGTTGAGCCCATACAATGATTTATTTAACCTGCACACTAAAGATGTATTAGAAACAAACCCTTCAGGTTGCTGCATGTAAATCTCTTTAGTGAGATCTCCATTTAGGAAAGCACACTTCACATCCATGTGATGTACTTCCCACTGCTTCGAAGTTGCAATGGCTAGAGATAGCCTTATGGAGTCCATATTTTCCACTGGTACAAAGGTTTCATTGCAGTCAATACCATGTACTTCTGAGTATCCCTTGGATACCAATCTTCCCTTGTATTTCAAAGGTGAACCATCAGTAGCAAACTTAGTCTTGAAGACCCACTTACACTGAACTAGCTTCCTTCCTAGGGGAAGATCAACCAATTCCCAAGTGTTGTTCTTCTGGATCGAGCTGAATTCTTCTTGAATGGATTTTTGCCATATTGGATCATCTGAGGCATCTTCATATCTCTGTGGATCTGATTCAACCATCAGATAGCACTTCTCAGCAAATAGAGGATCTTTCACACAAAGGTCACTCTCAAATTGAGATCTAGTCCTCCTAGTGTCAATAGGATTTCCATCTAGTTCCCCAGCTATATTTTTTGCCCATTTTGGTCTTGTTGGACTATTAGGATATGCAATTAAATAATCATTATCAAACATATCAGAATCAACAAACTCATTAGTCTCTTCACTTACAGTCAATGGTTCTGGTGATGAAGAGGACTCTTCAACTTCAACTGCTGCTAAATGCTCTTCTTCGAACTGAACACTTCTTTCAATGAAATCTTTGTTAGTGATCAAGTTTATCATCTTGTACCCTTTTGAATCTTGAGAATACCCAACAAATAGGCACTCTTGGATTTTCAATTTGCAAATCCTTCATCTTTTCAGTTGGAATTTTAGCCCAAGCCCTTGAGCAAAAAATCCTGAAATGGGTCACATCTGGCGTGTGCCCACTCACTCCAAGATTTGGAAGGAGTAATACCATCAAGATGCTTATGAGGCACTCTGTTATAGATGTGGGATGCATAGTTTATATCCTCGGCCCAAAAATCTGGTGGCAAAGTCTTAGCCTCCATCATGCAAGTTTCCATCTCTTTCAGTGATCTGTTGTTTCTCTCAGCAACACCATTTTGCTATGGTGTGTAAGGGATCAAATGCTGCATCTGGATACCTGCATATTTGCAATATTGAATCAACTCAGACTTGACATACTCCCCACCATTTTCATATCTGGGGATCTTGAGTCTCCTCCCAGACTAGTTCTCAACCAAGGCTCCATAGACTTTGAAAAGGTCAAAAAATTCAGACTTATACTTTAGGAAGTAAACCCAACAATACCTAGAAAAGTCATCTATGAAGGTGAGTGCGTATTTGGCTTGACTCATGTACATATGAGGAAATGGACCAGCAATGTCACTGTGGATCAACTCAAGAGGTGCAGAGGTTCTCTCATGACTAGCTCTCTCATACTTGTGTTCTGGGTTTTTTCCTAGCATACAACCTTGATAGACTCCTTTAGAAAACTTGATATTTGGTAACCCTATGACCATATCTTTGTCACTCAAACCAGAAAGATACTTATAGTTAATATGTCCAAATCTTTCATGCCAAATCTTGCTTGCTTCATTAGCATGAATGAGAAGAGCAGAGGGGTTTGAGTAGGGTAGAAAGTGGGAAAACTTGTATACCTTTGAAGTGTGATCATCAACACCTTTTGCTATGACTTTACCATTTGAAATCTTAGTGATTTCAACTTCTTCAGGGGAGAATATGACCTTCTTTGGAGACTCAGTGTGAGTCATCTGATACACTGACAAGAGATTAGAGGCAAGAACTGGAACATACAACACATTATTGAAATTACCATGGTCAAGATCAATCCTACCCTTCCCCAAACTGTCAGTGAGAGAGTCATCTCCCAAAGCTATTGGTGGACCTTTCGACATTTCAAGAGAGGAGAATGTCTCCTTTGTCGAAACCATATGTCTGGAAGCTCCAGAATCAATGATGAAACTAGGTGAGTTTGATGTGCCTACAACCAAAGCATGTACTCTCTCTATGTCTTTTGAATTTGATCCTCCTGCCCTCTTCTTTGAGCAATAAGGAAGGGAGATGTTATTCTTCTCCGGGAGTTGGGTCAACATGTCAATTTTTTTCTTCATATAGGAGCTCTCAGGATGATAGACCTTATTGCAGTATGCGCACTTACTCATTTCTAGTTTATTATTCTTCTTCTGGGAGTTCTTCCTGGAGCCTTGGGGCTCCTCTTGAGACGTTTCCTTGTCTCTCTTTTGCTCAGGTGGTTTTTTATCTTTCTTCTTGCCTTTTGGATCCACCCTTGAATCTCCAGCAACCAAAGCTTGGTATTTGGAAGTTTTGATGGTACCCATCATCACCAATTTATCTTGCTCTTGGGTGAGGGATTCCATGAAATCTGCAAGATTAGGCATCTTCCAAGCTCGTGCTATCAACTTGGTGGCATGGAAGGTTGAAACAAACACTGAGTAGTTAGGAAAAAGCTTAGAGAGTATGGCCAAGACCAGTTTCTCTTGCTTCTTTTTGATCCCACACTGTTTTAGTTGCAAAACAAGGGCCTTAAACTTGGAAAAGTTGTCTTGCAATGATTCGAAGCTCCTGGGACTCAAGGAGATCAGCTCATTCTCGATTTGATGTCCTATCATCTCATTTGTATTTCCAAAAATCTCTACAAGCTTTTGCGAAACCTAATTAGGTGATCTCAATCCATCAAGATGGAAGAGGAGGTCTCTTGAAATGCTTAGACATAAAAGACCATAGGCCTCATCCCTCCTGTTGTACCATTTAATTTTCTATGTAGCTGCATTGGGATCTGCCTTAGTTGCCATGGTAACCTTGTAGAGACCTTTCGCTCTCAACAATATCTCCATTTCAGCTTTCCACTCAAAGAAATTGAATGGAGTCAAGATGATCTTCTGAGATTGGTCCATAGCTCAGCAATTGTTCCCTCCAGTCAGTAGAATGCGCTCCCGATCAAGATGTCGAACATGCAATAGCAATATGGAAGGAGAGAAATCGATCTACAAAGGCTCTGATACCATGTGGAAATTGAACCCAAGTGATAGAACAATTACACTCACAAAATTGCTAATCAAACATGCAAAATTCACACCAAAGGAGACTGAAATTGGAGCATAACACTAATATGTATTGAGTAAGTGTATAATAGCCAACCTTATGAAGTAATAGGATGCTAAAATATATAATTACGTGAGTGGTTTGAAAGCATAAGGATGCTATTCGAAATAGTCAAAAAGCAGGCTTACCAAAAATAGTCAAATCCCCCATAGGTGCATAAAGTTGTTTCCAAATATATGAAGATGCTCAAAAATTTTCTAAAGCAAGTGGGAAAGCTTAAGAGTGATGGGAAGAAAACTCATTGATGCTTTTTTTTGGAGAGAAGGAAGGAGGATGATGTAGGAAAAAAACAAGGCAGTTACACCTAGACTAGCTTTTCCTTTTTCCTTAAAACTGTTGTAAAGCAAGGCATCTTTCAGAAAAAGCAGAACTACGCTTTAGTAACCAGGAATAAAATCAGACTTGCTAAAATTTCTTTCCAGGATGTTTCCCAAGCGCTCCATGACCCATTTTTAGCATGTGTTGACTTCTAGGACATGTGTAAGGAAACTAGCATAGAATGGAATCTAGGAATCTAGGTAATAAGACAAAAACGATTAATTAATGTCAAATGTAGGTAGATATGGGTTGATTATTCTAACACCCCCCGTTAAGCCTGAATTTATGAGTAAATATCATAAAACTATAGGGCCTAGCTGTAGAAGGCTCGCTCCCAAGTAACAGCACTGGAATTGAACCAAAGGTTGCAGAAGGCTCGCTCCCAAGTAACAGCAGAACCACTTTCGAAGAAAGAACTGGACTTCTACTCTTTCGAGAGGGATATCTCACCAAATATTAACAATTCCAGATATGTACAAGTGAATATATGAATTGTTTGTAAGGGGGTTGAAACAGAACATAGAACCATTGGGCGATGGAGTCAAGATGTGTAACAGAAATAAACAGAACTTGTGCATGCGATTTTAATACAGAGGCAAGATAACCATCCAACCATAGTCAAATTATAATTGGCTAGTGGAAAAGAAGAACATCAATAGATCATCAACACAGAGCATTTGAGAATGAATTCTGTATTAACTTTAGAAGAAAGATTTGGTGGATATCTGAAACAACAGACGGAGCATAACATGTATGAATTCCAAACTGTTATACACTTATTTCAGACATGAAAGAAAACATAATGGGAGAGATTCACATGAGAAAGGAAGAAACAGACTGTAACACAAACAACACATGAATCCTTGTGTAAAACGCCGACTTCGGCTCTACAACTTTATTAAAAACTCCTGAAAGCACACAATGCACAATTACATCGGTTCCAACCCTTTCTCCCTCTCCAGGAGGTACATTTATAGTATTTTGGGACTTCCCAATCCGATGTTTAGGAATCAAAATTTGTTACAACTGAAAAAAAACTTCTAACAAACTCTAATGTGATGTATCTGCCACGATTTACATTAAAACTGAAAAATGAACTATGAACTGTGAAAGAAAATATGTGCAAGAGTCTTTTATGTTTCCATCCGATAGGTGATAGCTGTACAAAGTTCTGGGAGAGGTGACCATTGGAGGGGTGTGTCCACGGAGAAAATTTCCTACATATTGTCATTGCCACCTCTATGGTTGCATCTTAAACTTGCTCGACCCATATTGCTGAATTGACCTCCATTGGTCAGGACCAAGCAAAGTTGTGATCACCATGTCCAATTCTTGCACTTTGAGTTCCATAGTTTCTGGGTATGAGGTGTCAGGTTCTTTGGCATAGGTGGCTTTAAAATCAAACAACAGTTCAAATTCACGAGCCAGCTTATCGAAAATGGTCCTACCTAACATGGATTGTTGCATCTCTCGAAACTTGCTGTTGTCCGATCGACAATGAAGCAAACGCTCCAGATGCTCCTTTTGAGACAATAAGGGTCCCTTCTCTTCCTAGAAGAAAGGAATCCCTCTGTCTACCAGTGGTTTGAATAATCGGATAACCTCCTTGACCTTGTGCTCAATAATATCTATTTTTTCTTGTACACTGTCCAACATCCTATGTTTAGCAATTACCTTTCTGGCCCCAGAGATGACAGCAACTCTGTTTTGGATATTGTACCGATTGGTCAGCTCATCCAACAAGGCGCATAGGAAAGCAACGACATTTTCTGCTATTACTACAGGTCTTTTCTGCACTTCTCCTAATACCGTCGAAACCTTTTTCTTGGCCTCTGTCAAAGTATTTTCCTGGTCTACGATGAAATCTATATAAGGTCTGAACTTGTCAGCCTCTGCAATGATTTTATCCTAGATCAAATGTCTAGCCCCTTGTAAGGACAATCTACCGATCACCTGCTGGCTTAACTTGGCATTTTGTTGTGTCAATTCTTAGCATTTCTCGTCTATCTTTCCTTTTTCTTATTCCTCCTTTCCTTTCCCCCCCTCTAGATCCTTAATCTACTACTTTAACTTAGTAAGCTCTGTATCTTTCATGCCTATTTGGGACATTGCTCTAGAAAGAGAACTGGTGTCTATTTCTCCAACTACACTTATGGGCTGAATTGCAATCTCTACGTATTTTTCCTGAAGCTTTTTTTCCTTTATCGCTAGTGTAGCCTTTAATTCTTTTTCTCTCTTTTTCAGAAGCTTGGTATCTACTTCCCACTGCCTTTCCTTCTCTTCGAGCTTTAGCATCTTGGATTTTCAATCTGTAAGCTAAGTGTTCAATGTCTCTTTCTCTTTTTTTAATTCAGCCAACTCATATGTCTGAGCGAGCTGGGTAGAAGGGATTTTCAACTTCTTTTTTAGTATCTGGATATCTTTCTCTTTCTTGTTTATCAATTTTTGAGCCAAAAATCCCTTAGGTGTTGGTACCTCTATTAGTACTGCTTCATTTTGCAAATTGTTAATTTGGGCCTTGAGGGCTTTGTTTTCGACTCTTACCTTCCTCAAGAGATCTAGAGTTTTTGTTTTACTTGCCTCTAGATTGGATATCTGTAGTGTGTATTTAAGTAATATAGCATTCAAGATGTCACCGGTATCTCTGTTAAGGTGTATTATGTCAGTAGTGGGAACCTTTGCGAGGTTCACATTAACCTCTGACACTTTGTTTCACATTGTCAAAGCTAGGCTGACGGTGTGATTGGCGTGATCCCTCGGAGTCTTTAATGCCACATTTGGGTAGGGAAATGGCATTACCTTGTTATACAACTCCGATGTCTCCTTAAAAGTTTTATCATCCCTTTCCTAGTAAGAGTCTAGCCAGTCTTCTTTAGAGGCATGCCTGTTTGGAGTCTGTCCATCAAATACATATTCCTGGATTTGCAACTTGGCTGATTCAGGCTCTCCTTGTTTCTGTTTTTTATCCACATTTTTCTTCTACATTTTTCCCCTTTGTATTCCTCCTTTTAACCTGCACTAACTGCTCCTCTTGTTCTGTTTTCTGCTTTTTGGGCATGTTGGCAGTGTCTACCTCTTTAGTCTCCATAGGCTCTGGAAATCCTCTTTTCATTGAACTCCCTGAATAACTGACCAACGATGAGACATTCCCAGCTATTGAAACTACTTTGGACAATTTCCTTTGGGGAGAATTTACCCATGGCAGGGGTGAGACAAAGCTTCATCCCATGCTGATATCCATTGCGATAGGGTTGGGGAAATCATCCCAGTTTGTCACTTCCCTAAGCCCGGGTATTTCAGTGTGCTCAAAAGGCTTGCACTTATGAGCCTTCCTCCTTTTGGAAATTATTTGATGTGGGTGATAATTCACAGCTTGTTCTAGAGAAAATCCCATGTCTTTGAGTAAGTTGCCAACCAGTGGAAATACATCTCTACTCTTGACTGTGTATGGTCCCACTTCCCAGGGGAAAATCAGATTTGAACTCTTCTTATAGTTCAAAAAGTGTTCTTCCTCAATAGCGAGTCTTTTCCTGATTAATTCCAAGGACAAAACCCTGGCAGTTAGAAAGGCTGGCAGAATGTAGGCTTGATGCACAAAGCCATACAATCTTATGATTGTTCTGAATTCTATCAGGAACCGGTCTCCTATCATCTTGCTATGAGACAATTGCAGTATTTTCCTCATCTTAGGCAACACCTTGGGTGGCTTTTCTTGAAAGAAAAGGTCATATACTTCGGCCATCAAATGGTTCATGTATTTACAGTAGTCCTTGGCCATCTCACTAGTGATCTTTAACTCAGACACTTATAAGTCTTCTTCATTATAAGCTATAAACATTCTCAACAAAAAGGACTGGAATATGAATACTTTGGTGCCGTGGAAATTCGCTAACTGAGAACGAATGTTCTTGGCTAGGAATTCATCAAATTTAAGACAACAGGACTAAGAAGATTGCCCTGGCAATTCAGGTTCGACAGGACAGGTACTCAAAACGAACAATAGACTCAACAATGACTCTGTGACATAACTGTTAGTATCTAGACCTAACAACTGACTGGCCAGGGCTATACACCACTAATTTTCTGCATTAAATTGGCTAAGTTCGATGGGGTAAGACAGGTTGATGACTTCACCATTAGGTTTTGAACAGGCCCTCAAGAAATCTTCTTTATTTTCGACGGCAGACTTTCTAAAGAAACGTATGATATTCTCTTCTCAGTATTTTTGGGATATCTGGACAAACTCGTTTGGGATGTGAAGGATTTTACGGACGACAGGACCCTGGACTAAATAGAGGATTTTGGATTTTGACCTATTCATAATGACTCCCTCGGCAACATAGAAATCTGTGGTGTTTTTAAATCTTTTTTCCATTTTTTCTCAGTTGACCAAACCCCCCATTGCCCTGAGTTTGTCGAGTGGTGTGTAGAATCAGAGCCTGAATCATCCAAGTTGCAAATCCAGGAGAGCTTGAATCATATCTTTATCTTTATCTTTCTTGTTTATCAATTTTTGAGCCAAAACTCCCTTAGGTGCTGGTACCTCTATTTGTACTGCTTCATTTTGCAAATTGTTAATTTGGGCCTTGAGGGCTTTGTTTTCAACTCTTACCTTCCTCAAGAGATCTAGAGTTTTTGTTTTACTTGCCTCTAGCTTGGATATCTGTAGTGTGGCTTTAAGTAATCTAGCATTCAAGATGTCACCGGTCTCTCTGTTAAGGTGTATTATGTCAGTAGTGGGAACCTTTGCGAGGTTCACATTATCCTCTGACACTTTGTTTCACATTGTCAAAGCCAGGCTGAGGGTGTGATTGGCGTGATCCCTCGGAGTCTTTAATGCCACATTTGGGTAGGGAAATGGCATTACCTTGTTATACAACTTCGATGTCTCCTTAAAAGTTTTATCATCCCTTTCCCAGTAAGAGTCTAGCCAGTCTTCTTTAGAGGCATGCCTGTTTGGAGTCTGTCCATCAAATACATATTCCTGGATTTGCAACTTGGCCGATTCAGGCTCTCCTTAAGGACTTCCAATTTAACCCTAGCGGCTTCAATGGTTTCCCCTACCAGAATGGTATTGAAAATATCGGCATTCTCATCCACAAGACTTTCCTCTACCCTCCGACATGCGACCTTTGGTTCTGCATTATCTCTTACATCTACCACTTATACTTCTCCTACTTTTTCCATTTTCAAATAGAAATGAGGGAGTATCAGGGGCCTACCTTGCTTTTTGTTAGAATAATCAACCCATAGTTACCTACCTTAGACATTAATTAAATTAATTTTTGTCTTATTACCGTCTTTTAGATTCTACTCTATGCTAGTTGCCTTCTACATGAATTAGAAGTCAACACTTTCTAAAACTGAGTCATGGAGTGCTTGGGAAACCTTTTGGAAACCATATTTAGCATGTCTACTTTATTCCAGATCCTCCAAAGTGCATGTCTTCTTTTTCTGAAAAGCTGCCTGTTTTATTGAGAATTAAGGCAAAAGGAAAAGCTAGACTAGGTGTAGTTGACTTTTTTTTTGCCCACATCATCCTCCCTCCTTTTCTCCTAATAAAAGAATGTATGAGTTTTCTTTCCATCCCTCATTATATTTCCTACTTGACTTAGCCAATTCGTGAGCATCTTGGTGGATTTGGAAACTGCTTTATGCACCTATGGGGGATTTGACTAGATTAAGTAAGCCTACTTTTTGACCTTTTCAAATGGCATCCTTATGCATTCGAATCTATCATGTAATTATATATTGCAGCAGCTTATTACTTCACAAGGTTGGCTATTGTACACTTCTTCAATACAGATTAGTGTTATGCTCCAATTTTAGTCTCCTTTGATGTTAATTTTGCATGTTTGATTAGCAATTTTGTGAGTGTAATTGTTCTATCTCTTGGGTTCAATTTCCACATGGTATCAGAGCCTTTGTAGATCGATTTCTCTCCTTCCATATTGCTATTGCAAGTTCGAAATCTTGACTGGGAGCATATTCTATTGACTGAGGGTCACAGTTTTTGAGCTATGGACCAATCTCAGAAGATCATCTTGACTCCATTCAATTTCTTTGATTGGAAAGCTGAGATGGAGATATTGTTGAGAGTGAAAGGTATCTATAGGGTTACTATGGCAACTGAGGTAGATCCCAATGTAGTCGCAGATAAAATCAAATGGCACAACAAGCCCGGATGAGGCCTATGGTCTTTTGTGTCTGAGCATTTCAAGAGACCTCCTCTTCCATCTTGATGGATTGACATCACCGAATGAAGTGTGGGAGAAGCTTGTAGATATTTTTGGAAAGACAAATGAGATGAGAGGACATCAAATCGAGAATGAGCTGATTTCCTTGAGTCCCAGTAGCTTCGAATCATTGCAAGACAACTTTTCCAAGTTTAAGGCCCTCATTTTGCAGCTAAAACAGCGTGGGATCAAAAAGAAGGAAGAGAAACTGGTATTGGCCATACTCTCTAATCTTGGTCCTGAATACTTAGTGTTTGTTTCTACCTTCCATGCCACCAAGTTGATAGCACGAGATTGGAAGATGCCTAAGCTTGCAGAGTTCATGGAATCCCTCACATAGGAACAAGATAAGTTGGTGATGATGGGCACAATCAAACCTTCCAAAGACCAAGATTTGGTTGCTGGAGATTCAAGGGTGGATTCAAAAAGCAAGAAAAAAGATAAAAAGCCACCTGAGCAAAAGAGAGACAAGAACAAGTCTCAAGAGGAGCCCCAAGGTTCCAAGAAGAACTTCCCAAAGAAGAAGAACAAAGGAGAAATGAGAAAGTGCGCATACTGCAGTAAGGGCTATCATCCTGAGAGCTCTTGTATGAAGAAGCAAATTGACATGTTGACCCAACTCCTGGAGAAGAATAACATATCCCTTCTTGATTGCTCAAAGAAGAGGGAAGGAGGATCAAATTCAAAGGACAGAGAGAGAGTACATTCCTTGGTTGTTGGCACATCAAGCTCACCTAGCTTCATCATAGACTCTAGAGCTTCTAGACATATGGTTTCGACAAAAGAGGCATTCTCCTCGCTTGACATGTCGAAAGGTCCACTAATAGTTTTGGGAGATGACTCTCTCACTGACAGTTTGGGGAAAGGAAGGATTGATATTGACCATGGTAAGTTCAATAATGTGTTGTATGGTCCAGGTCTTGCCTATAATCTCTTATCAGTGTATCAGATGACTCACACTGGGTCTCCAAAGAAACTCATGTTCTCCCCTGATGATGTTGAAATCACTAAGATTTCGAATGGTAAAGTCATAGAAAAAGGTGTTGTTGATCACACTTTTAAGGTATACATGTTTTCCCATTTTCTACCCTACTCAAACCCCTCTGCTCTTTTGATTCATGCTAATGAGGCAAGCAATCTTTGGGGTTTCAAATGCAGCATTCGATCCCTTACACACCACAACAAAATGGTGTTGCCGAGAGAAAGAATAGGTCACTGAAGGAGATCGCAACCTGCATGATGGAGGCTAAGACTTTGCCACCAAAGTTTTGGGCCAAGGCTATAAATTGTGCATCCTACATTCAGAATAGGGTGCCTCATTAAGAGCTTGATGGTATGACTCCTTTCGAAGCTTGGAGTGGGCACAAGCCAGATGTGACCCATTTCAGGATTTTTGGCTCAAAGGCTTGGGCTAGAATTCCAACTGAAAAGAGGAAGGATTTGCAGCCCCAAAGCCAAGAGTGCCTATTTGTTGGGTATTCTGAATATTTAAAAGGGTACAAGCTGATCAACTTGAGCACTAACAAAGATTTCATTGAAAGAAGTGTTCAGTTCCAAGAAGAGCCTTAGTAGCAGTTGAAGTTGGAGAGTCTTCTTCACCACTAGATCCATTGATTGTAAGTGGAGAGACTAATGAGTTTGTTGATTCTGATATGTCTGATAATGATGATTTAATTGCAGATCCTGACAGTCCTACAATACCAAAATGGGCAGTAAATACCATTCATGCAGCTGGGGAACTAGCTGGAAATCCTAGTGACACTAAGAGGACTAGCTCTTAGTTTGAGAGTGCCCTTTGTATGAAAGATCCTTTATTTGCTGAGAAGTGCTATCTGATGGTTGAACTAGATCCATAGACATATGAAGATGTAGCACATGATTCAAGATGGAAAACAACCATGAAAGAAGAATTCAACTCACTCCAAAAGAACAACACTTGGGAACTGGTTGATCTTCCCCCAGGGAGGAAGATAGTTCAATGTAAGTGGGTTTTCAAGACTAAGTTTTCTGCTGATGGTTCACCTTTGAAATATAAGGCAAGATTGGCATCCAAGGGCTACTCACAAGTAGATTGTATTAACTACAATGAAACCTTTGCACCAGTGGCAAAGATGGACTCCATAAGGCTAGATTTAGCCATTGCAGCTTCAAAGTAGTGGGAGGTACATCACATGGATGTGAAGTGTGCTTTCCTAAATGGAGATCTCACTGAAAAGATTTATATGCAGCAACCTGAAGGGTTTTTTTCTAATCCATCTTTAGTGTGCAGGTTAAAGAAATCATTGTATGGGCTTAAGCAATCCTCCAGGGCTTGGTATGACAAGATTGATGGGTTTCTGCTGTCATTGAGTTTTGTTCAATGCAATTCCGATCCTAATGTTTATTTGAAGTTGATTCATGGTTCTTTGATGATTATTGTCTTGTATGTGGATGACCTTCTGATTACAAGAAGTTCAAAGAAAGAGATTGCCTCCTTGAAGGATGCAATGAACCATGCATTTTGTATGACAGATTTGGGATTGTTGAGCCAATTCTTGGGTCTCGAAATTGCTCAATCCCAACATGGAATCAAAGTACATCAGTCGAAGTATGCCTTATATTTACTGAACAAGTTCAACATGAAATATTGCAAGCCAAGCAAGACTCCCTTCCTTTCAGTAGTTAAGCTTGAAGAAGCAGGTTCTTCTCCTATGGTAAATAATACACTGTATAGGCAGTTGATTGGGTGTTTGCTTTATGTTACACACACTCAACTTGATATATATTATGCAGTTAGTGTGGCTTCAATATACATGGATCAGTCTCATGAGATCCACTGGAGGGTAGCCAAAAGGATCCTTAACTTTGTTCAAGGAACAAGAACTCATGGGATCTTCTACAAAGCAAAATCTGATCTTGATTTGATTGGGTTTACTGATGGTGATTGGGTAGGTGACAAAACAGATCGAAAGTCAACATCAGGATATGTGTTCATGCTTTTAGAAGGACCAATCATCTGGACAAGCGTGAAGCAGAGTGCCATAGAACTCTCATCTACAGAAGCAGAGTATAGAGGAGTTGTAAATGAAGCAACTCAATGTTTGTGGTTGCAGGGAATACTTGGAGAATGTGGCTTCGAATCAGAGTTTTCAACTATTATCTATTGTGATAATCAGAGCACCATTCGAATATGCAATGATCCAGTTCAGAGACAGTGAACCAAACACATTGAGATCCATATGCACTACATTAGACAGCTTGTGCATGATGGCACCATTCATCTACTCTTCTGTGCATCTTCATAACAAGTAGTAGACATATTCACCAAAGTTTTTTGTGAGAATACATTCAGCAATCTCAAATCACTACTGGGGATTTTTTATCATACTGTGAAGCATGATTGATGACAAGATTTCCAATTTTTTTTTCCTATCCATGTTTAAGGGAGGATTTTCCCACTGGGTTTTTGCCTCTTTCCTTGGTTGTATGGACAAGCAGTATGTAAAGGGTGACTAAGCCTTGTTTCTAGGCCCTATAATTTTTTTATATTTACTCATAAATTCGGGCTTAAGGGGGGGTGTAAGAATAATCAACCCATAGTTAACTACCTTAGACATTAATTAAATCATTTTTTGTCTTATTACCTAGTCTCCTAGATTCCACTCTATGCTAGTTGCCTTCTACATTACTTAGAATTCAACACTTGCTAAAAATGAGTCATGGAGTGCTTGGGAAACCTCCTGGAAACCATATTTAGCATGTCTTGTTTATTCCAAATCCTCCAAAGTGCATATCTGCTTTTTCTGAAAAGCTGCTTGTTTTATTGAGAATTAAGGCAAAAGGAAAAGCTAGACTAGGTGTAGTTGACTTGTTTTTTGCCTACATCATCCTCCCTCATTTTATCCTAATAAAAGCATGTATGAGTTTTCTTTCCATCCCTCATTAGCTTTCTTACTTGACTTAGCCAATTCGTGAGCATCTTGGTGGATTTGGAAACTGCTTTATGCACTTATGGGGGATTTGACTAGATTTAGTAATCCTACTTTTTGACCTTTTCGAATGGCATCCTTATGCATTCGAATCTCTCATATAATTATATATTTCAGCAGCCTATTACTTGACAAGGTTGGATATTGTACACTTATTCAATACAGATTAGTGTTATGCTCCAATTTCAGTCTCCTTTGATATTAATTTTGCATGTTTGATTAGGAATTTTGTGAGTGTAATTGTTCTATATTTGGATTCAATTTCCACACTTTTCTATCATAGTCTTCTGGTACGTCCACGTTGGGACTTTGTATGCAGTCGGGGTGTTCGGCGATCTTGATGATTTGGAAAAGACAAACCTTTCCAACTCCACGTAGACCCTTTTATAGCTTTCTATACTGTGTAATCTCCGTGCCCTTTCCATGCAGTTTGCACTGTGGATCTTTCTCCTTGCGATCTGAGCCTTGGGTATGTGAGGTCCTTTATGCCAAATTCTTCCTCGCTATCTGCATGTGTAGCTTAATCTGGGAAGGTTGACCTCCGTCGTTGATCTCCAACTTCCTTTCATCGAGGCCGTTCACATCCAAAAACTTTAACCTTCTACCTACTCTTCCTTTCCTGTTCTGGTGAGTGACTTTACCTCGCGGTATGCCTATTATCCATCGATCAAGATCGACCTCTCCTCGTGACCATCAGTCTGAGCGGACCTTGCCACTTTTCACGATTTGAGATCTTGACCCCATCCGCGCTAGTTCAGATCACGAAATAAACCATGACCGCATATCTATATTCGCCCTTGTAGTGACCGTTGATCTTTGCAGATAGTACCTATTTTCATGATTTCAAATAGCGACTATATACTTGCTATTCCAGGACGAGAAATAATTTATGGCCATGGATCTGCTTGTACTCCTATCTCAGTCACCAGCTGTCTCCGCTCTTTAATCTATTTCGTGATTCGAAAAAGTGGCTTTGGCCGAGCACGTTCGCTGCACGAAATGATTTGGTGCCATTGATCTGTCTTCACATTAATCTTAACCTTCTATTATGGTTCCCATTTAACGCATTCAACGCGTCTAACATCCCCACTTTACCCTACATCTATGATCTACGAAATGCCTTTCCATAGTCAATCTTTATCATTTCAAATCGCGACCGTCTATTTACACCATCCTTTACTTCATTTTCATCTTCGCTTGTCTCGGGAGCAGAATGCCATCTCACATATGCCTTCCACACCCCTGCAACTTAGGGGATTCCTTCCCAACACCTCTTCGATACTGTCCTTTCCCCACATCTTTCTCATAATCGAAAATTTTGAATATGGTGCTAACAGTCGGCTCCATAAGGGATGTTATCCTCGCAGCGAGGTAGCAAAGAACCCGTAGACTAGTCGCTGAATCCATTGACAACATCCTCTTATTTTACTTTCTGAAAGAAAACATAAATGAAAAATGGTTACCTCTTCTGATATTAGGGCCTTCTCTACAGTATTCAAATCTTCTGATTCACCATTTGTACTGATTGAAACATAAAACATATTTACACTATAATACATGGACCTTAGTCCCTTTACTCTAGGTAATGTTTTAGAAACCTCCCGTTCACTGGGCCTCCCTCGTACTGTGACCCATCTGGATACTGCAAAATGAAAGCATTGTCTCCTCTGAGTGCCACAATAAGGTATGGGCCCACCCATAAGTGGTTGAATTTTCCATGTTTTCCTTTTTCTTCATGCAGGGCATCCCATTTTAACACCAGGTCGTCAACCCAAAAAATGTCCTCCTTTATTCTTTTGTCAAAGGTAATCTTCATCTTCTCCTGATGTGTTTGGACCTTATCATAGGCTTTGTCCCTCATTTCATTCAGTTCAATAATCTGGTTGATCCTTCTTTGAATGGGATTAGGTTCATCTAACGGGTCCTGCAACAATTTCATAACTCGAACCCCTAGAGATGCAAGAAAAATTACCTCGGCTCCATATACCAATTGAAATGGTGACATACCAATAGCCCTCTTTGTGTTGATTCTGTTAGCCCACAAGGCATATTTCAACTTTGTGTGCCATGCTCTTTTGTTGTCCTCCAACAATTTCTTAATAATCCTCACCAGACATTTGTTAGAGGATTATGCCAGTCCATTTCCTTGGGGGTAATAAGTAGTGGAATGATTTAGGCTTATATGACATTTATAGCAAAAATTAATCATCTTCTTGGACTTAAACGCAGGTGCACTGTCTATCACAATTCACTTAGGACAGCCAAATCTTGCCAAAATGTTATCTTCTATGAAATCCATTATCACTTTTTCACTAGCTCTTCTAGTGGGTATTTGCTCAATCCACTTTGTGAAATAATCAGTAGCTATTAAAATCTACCTATGCTGTCCTGAGGAGTTCATATTTATCTCTCCGATGAAATCCAACCCCCATTGCTGGAAAGGCGATTCTACTGTATAGGGTTGAGGGGAAGTGAAACCACTTTCCTTTTCCCTTCAAAAATCTGACAATGTTGGCATTTAGTCGTCTCCTTATATACATTTGAGAATAACGAAGGCCAATAGAATTCTTCCCTCGTAATTTTCTTTACGGTTACCTTCCAGGAATGACGCCCTCCACAATCTCCTTCATGGAACTCTTTTGTTATATGTTGAGATTTATTCTCCAAAATACAGTTCAGCAGTATTCCCCCAGGGTCTTTCCAATAAATATATTGTTCTATGATACAAAATTTCCCAGCTTTCAGCTTCACAAACCTAGCTCTGGTTTTGCTTAACCCTATAGGAGGTTGTAAATTCTACAATACAAAAACAATATCAGCATACCAGGGAGATATAGAAAAATCAGGCTTCATCGGTACTTCTGCATCACACTAATTAGATTGACTAGATAAAAAATTCAGCTGTAGAGAATCACAATGGGAATATGTCATCATTTTAGCCAATCCTTGCTCCTTGATCAATTTTGTGGGCTTAATTTCTATGTCATACTCTAGAAGCACTACAATTCATTTAGCTCTTTTCCCTTCTGGATCTAGCTGCATAAGTATTCTTTTCACCACGCTGCTGGGGACATATGCAATTATATGGGAATGCAGGATGTAAATTCTAAAATCCTTTAAGGCCTTAACCAAAGCATAAGCTTGTTTTTCCATTATATCATATTTCAATTCTCCATCTCTCAATATCTTACTGAAAAATTCTATAGGGTGCTCTTCACCCCGGTCATTTTTCTGCAACAAAACTGCTACCATAGTATGCTCCAAAGCATATGAGAATACTAAAAAATATTTCTCAAAGTCTGGACTGACAAGCACAGGAGCTTTTGAAATGGCCTGTTTTATATCTTTGAAATATTTCTTGGCTTCCACCATCCATTTGTTTTGATGATCTTTCCTCAGCATATATGTAATGTCCATCAGGATTTCGACAAAGCTAGGAATGAATCTTCTCAAGAAATTTACCTGACCGATGAAAGACTGTATTTCCTTCTTGCTTCTCTATTCCTCTACCTTCAAGATTCCTTTCACCCTGTCTGGATCTATCCTGATTCCTTCCTTCAAAATAATATGCCTCAGCAACTTTCCTTCTTCTAGAGAAAAATTAGACTTTCTTGGATTTAATGAGATGCCATATTTCTTGCACTTAATGAAAACCCTTTCTAAATGCCTGATATGATCTTTGACCAACCGGGAATATACAGTAATATCATCCATGTAAATCACCACAAACTTGTCCCTTTCATCTGCAAAGGCAATATCCATGGCGTGTTGGAAAGTGGCTCCAGCATTCATTAATCCGAACGGCATCTATGCGTACATGAAGGTACCACAAGGTGTGGTGAAAGTAGTTTTTTCCTGGCCTTCAGGTAACACCTTCACTTGATTGTAACCAGAGAACCCATCCATAGTATATATTCTTTCTGATCCCACCACCCTCTGTAGGATTTGGTCCATCTTTGGTAACAGGTAATTGTCCTTCAAAGAAACTCTATTCAAGTTTCTGAAATCCATGCATAGTCTTATCTCCCCATTCTTCTTCCTAACAGGAAACAAATTAGCTACCCATATTGAAAACCTCAGAGTCACAATTATTTTTGCATCAAACAACTTTTTTATCTCCTTTTCAATCATAGGTACTAGCTTTGGATTGACCCTCCTTAGCTTCTGCCTAAATGGTTTCTCTCTAGGCTTGATTGGGATAGTATGTTGTATGATGGAAGTGTCATACTCTTTGAGGTCGTCATAACTCCACGCAAACACATCCGTGTATTTCTTTATCAGATTCACATACACTTCCTTTTCTTTAGCGGGTAGTTTCTTGGACAACTTTATAATTTTTGGGTTTTCTTCAGTGCCAATATTTTTATCTTCTATAGCATCTTCAGTAGGTTCGACCTTTCAATCTCTGGCGACGTCATTTTGGTCAAAAAGAGACTCTAAGGGGATCAAACCTCTGGGGATATGATTACTTTTTAACTGGACTTTATCCTTACCTCCCAAATATTCTTTTAGTTTCCCTGCTCCAGCGGTCTCCTCCTCTTTCCCATCAGCATCTAGGAAATTCTCGAAGTCAGCATCATCTTCGTCTATGCGGGTATTCACAAACTCACCAGACAGTTCCAGAAACTGTTTGATTTGCATATCATCTTCAAAAACCTGCCAATATTTGGTGTTATCCGGTATGGAGGGCCTATTCACAATATCTACTTTGTACTTTCTCTTACCCACGGTAGGAGTCTCAAATTTCCCGACTGCGGTTGCCAGAGAGTCCGCCACTCTATTCTCATTCCTATGAATCACTTGGACCTTGTGTTTGGTGAAATAATTCCTGAACATGTCCCATACCTCATTCCAGAAAGCTCTCATTCTTGGATTCCTAGTCTAGTAACTGTCATTCACCTGATTCACTACAAGTTCCGAATCTCCAAATATTTGGATCCTTTTAGCTCCCAAATCCTTTAATGCATGTAGACCCAGCAACAAAGCCTCATATTCGGCTTCATTGTTAGTGCATTCAAAAATCAACTTGTATGAATAAGCTTTAGTATATCTAATGGGGGAGATTATGTACACACCTGCACCAGCACCTACTTTAGCCACCAAGCCATCGAAATACATCTTCCATAGTCCTTCGTCTTTCTGTTTTCTTTCCGAAGCTTCCCGTTCATTTTTCTCTTTTTTTTTCTCTTTTTTACCTTTCTGTGGCACAACAATTTTTGAGTTACAAGGAGATATATCATTGAAGAAAATAGACGACCCTACGTCTGTATCGACATCATAAACACGATGGATATCAGGTTGAGCCTGACTGCTCATGACATAAGGTAATCTTTTCTCACTGTACAGCCTTTTGTTTTCATTTCAAACATTAATCGTTGCATAAGACATATCCATTTGCAAGCTACCATTTAGATTTGAAGTCCAAGACATCGACAACAAAATACCAAATTTGGGAGGAATATCAGCCACAACAACATCCATGACCATAGTTTTAAACGGTAATTTATTTAAATATACCACCATGTCTTTGATCAAACCCAGACATTTAACCCTTTTAGAATCAAAGGAATACAGGTCCTTATAAGGCCTAGTAATCTCCAACCCCAGACTATCCACCACTCCCTTTGGCATTAGATTATGTGAGGTTCTTGAGTCCAACATAGCATTGTGCAACACCATGTCATGCACATTTAAACTCATGTAAAAGGGTGGTACTTCCTCATCTTCATTGTCCACACTATCATTATTAGATCCCAAGATAATAGTAGGATTGTCTTCTGTCAGTTCTAAAATATCTAGGTGAGCTTCTCCTTTATTTATGATCATTTTTGTTATAGTGTCCCTATATTCTTGATTCCTCAGTAGTTGATTGAAAGGGATTGAAATATTCAACTTAGCAAGTTTTCTTTGGAGGTTAAACATGGAAGAGGTTTTGCCTAGCTCCAAAGGCGTTGTTTGCTCCAACTCCTTCACATTACCAGTTTCTTTTCCCACTTCTTTAGATACAACAGGGTCCTTCTCTTTCTCATTCCCTTTGTCTAGGCTGGTCTGACTACTAGAAGGCTGATTTGGATTTAACCCTCCTTTATTTACAAGGTCTCTACTCCTTAATTTGATCTTTTTGACATCATCTATAGCATGCATATATCCCTTATGATATTGTTCCAATTCCTCCGTCAAGGCATTATCATCGACTTGTGCAAACATATTATGTTCCTCTTCAGTCAAATAGATTTCAGAGTCTAAATCACCGAAATGATGAATCTGATCTTCGATAGACTCTGCATCGTCTTCGGTAGCTACATAGTTTTCAAGGAAAGGAGGTCTAATTTGCTGATATTCTTGGTTCCTTGGATTCCTCACATCCCTTTGTCTATTCGGTTGGAGTGGGGGAGGAATTGGTCTTCTAAAATTGGGATTTTTGATCTGAGGTTCATTATGCTCTCAATTTACTGGATTAGCTTCCACTGTTAGCCGGTCCATTAAATTCTCCATAGTTTTGAGCATCATTTCAAACTTTACATCACTAGATGAAGAAGTAGAAGAGGTGGGGTGTATTTCTTCTCTACCTTTCCTCCTGTCAACCTTCGCTCTCGGTTTTATCTTTCCACATGCCATCATATTGTCCTCTACTTCTAGGGCATCAGTGAACATGGCAAGAAGAGTGGTTGATTTTATTTCTCTTAATAATAAAGCAAAATCCTTATCGAATGCATCGGCATAATGAAGCTTAGCTGCCTCGGGTGAAGGTTTAATGTCAGCAGGTATCGAGTTATAGGCTCTCATGAATCTACTAGAAAACTCATGGACCGACTCAAAAACTCCTTCCTTGATATTGTTGTACTGGGACAGGACTTGCAATGGGCTTTGTTTATCATCCCATCTTTCTAGAAATACGGTTTGAAAACCAACAAAACTGAGAATAGACCTAGGTGGCAAATCTTTTTACCATTTCTTGGATTCCCTAGACAAACTCTGTGTGAATAGCCTCATCTTGACGTCTTCATAATCCACTTCCTCCAGGTCTACGAAGTCATCAAACTTACCCACATGGTATTTTTCCAAGACATTCCCCTCCCCATCATATAGTGAAATTCTTTGGGCATAGTTTAAGGGAAGGTCGTTCAGAACTACAGGTAGGGATAATGGAGAAAATCTAGCAGCTGCCATTAGGGTCGGTCGATTAGGAGCAAGTTGGGGGTTAGGAAACCGGGTGTTCTGAAAAACAAGGACTGCCTTCTCAGCTTTTGCCAAGGTCTCAAGGTTTAGCCACAAAGAGTCAAGAAGATGGGATCTCAGTCTACTAGGTCTAACCTCAACTTTCTTTAGGTCGGATTCATATTTTGATTTGGTCAGTAATCTTTCAGCTCTAGTCCCCCATTTAGATTCCGCTATGTCACACAAATATTGAGATGATGATGTACCAAACAACGAAAAATCCACATTCTCTTTATTTCTATTCCTAAGTATTCTTTCTGGATTTTCCACACTTTGCAAAGTTTCGGGTTGAGGATTACCTCTCGTATGGATCCTTCTAGAAGCCACTATATCTTGTGTATCACTGGTTGAAGTTAGTGTGGATTCACCAGGGAAAATGTACAACCTTCTTGTGAATGCAGAAATCTCCGTCTGCCCTCAAAAATCTCTTTCTTGAAATTTTGCAGCTCACGTCATTCTCTCAGGGACGAATTCAACCAAAGGTTGCGGAAGGCTCACTCCCAGGTAACAACAAAACTACTTTCGAAGAGAGAACTTGCCTTCTACTCTTCCAAGAGGGATCTCTCACCAAATATTAAAAATTCCATGTATGTAGAGGTGAAAATATGATTTGTTTGTAAGGGGGTTGAAACAGAACATAGAACCATTGGGCGATGGAGTCAAGATTTGTAACAAAAATAAATAGAACTTATGCAGGAGATTTTAACACAGAGGCAAGATAGCCATCTAGCCACAGTCAAATTATAATTGTCTGGTGGAAAAGAAGAACATGAACAGACCATCAACACAGAGCATTTGAGAATGAATTATGTATTAACTTTAGAAGAAAGCTTTGGTGGATATTTGAAACAACAGATGGAGCATAGCATGTATGAATTCCAAGCTGTTATACACTTATTTTAGACATGAAAGAAAACATAATGGGAGAGATAAATTGGAAAAACATTCACATGAGAAAGGAAGGAACAGACTGTAACACAAACAACACATGAATCCCTGTGTAAAACTGTGACTTCGGCTCTGCAAATTTATTAAAACTCTTGAAAGCACACCATGCACAATTACATCGGTTCACACCCTTTCTCCCTCTCCAGGAGGTAAATTTATAGTATTTTGGGACTTCCCAATCCGATGTTTGGGAATCAAAATTTGTTACAACTGAAAAACAACTTCTAACAAACTCTAATGTGACGTATCTGCCACGATTTACATAAAAACTGAAAAATGAACGATGGACTGCGAAAGAAAATATGCATAAGAGTCTTTTATGTTTCCATCCGGTAGGTGACAAATGTACAATGTTCTGGGAGAGTTGACCATCAGAGGGGTGTGTCCATGGAGAAAATTTCTTGCATATTGTCCGATGCCACCTCTATGGTTGCGTGTTAAATTTATCGACCCATATTGTTGAATTGACCTCCATTGGTCAGGACCAGGAAAAGTTGTGATCGCCATGTCCAATTCTTTCACTTTGAGTTCCATAGTTTCTGGGTACAAGGTCTCGGGTGCTTTGGCAAAAATGGCTTTAAAATAAAACAGTAGTTCAAATTCACTGGCCAACTTATCGAAAACAGTCCTGCCTGACAAGGATTGTTGCATGTCTCGAAACTTGATGTTGTCTAATCGGCAATGAACCAAATTCTCTTGATACTCCTTTTGAGACAATAAGGGTCCCTTCTCTTCCCAGAAGAAAGGAATCCCTCTGTCTACTAGTGGTTTGAATAACTAGATAACCTCTTTGACCTTGTGCTCACTAATATCTATTTTGTCTTGTACTGTGTTCAACATCCTATGTTTAGCAATTACCTTTCTAGCCCAAGAGATGATAGCAACTTTGTTTTGGATATTGTACCGATTGGTCATCTCATCCGACAAGGCGCTTAGGAAAGCAATGGCATTTTCTATTGTTACTATAGGTCTTTTTTGCACTTCTCCTAATATTGTCGAAACCTTTTTCTTGGCCTCTGTCAAAGCATTTTCCTGGTCTGCGATGAAATCTATATAAGGTCTGAACTTGTCAACCTCTGTAATGATTTGATCCCAGATCAAATGTCTAGCCCCTTGTAAGGTCGATCTACCGATCACTTGCTGGCTTAACTTGGAATTTTGTTGTGTCAATTCTTGACGTTTCTCCTCTATCTTTTCCTTTTCTTGTTCCTCCTTTCCTTTTCCCCCCTCTAGCTCCTTAATCTTCTACTTTAAATTAGTAAGATCTGTATCTTTTAGGCCTATTTGGGACAGTTCTCTAGAAAGAGAACTGGTGTCTACTTCTCCAGCTACACTTACGGGATGAATTGCAATCTCTGCACATTTTTCCTGGAGCTCTTTTTCCTTTATCACTAGTGTAGCCTTTAATTCTTTTTCACTCTCCTTCAAAATATTGGTATCTACTTCCCACTGCCTTTCCTTCTCTTCGAGCTTTAGCAGCTTGGCTTTGCAATTTGTAAGCTCAGTGTTTAATGTCTCTTTCTCACTCAGTGTTCAATGTCTCTTTCTCTTTTTCAAATTCATCCAACTCATCTGTCTGAGCAAGTTGGGTAGAAAGGATTTTCAAATTCTTTTTTAGTATTTGGATCTCTTTCTCTTTCTTCTTTAGTGATTTCTGAGCCAAAACTCCCTTAGGTGCTGGTCCCTCTGTAGTGTACAAAATGAAAGCATTGTCTCCTCCTGTTGCTTCCATTCTCCTGATGTATCTG
Source organism: Pseudotsuga menziesii (assembly GCA_001517045.1). Classification (NCBI taxonomy): domain Eukaryota; kingdom Viridiplantae; phylum Streptophyta; class Pinopsida; order Pinales; family Pinaceae; genus Pseudotsuga; species Pseudotsuga menziesii. The sequence continues at coordinate 727,310 of LPNX010947535.1, forward strand.
GACCTTATCATAGGCTTTGTCCCTCATTTCATTCAATTCAATAATCTGGTTGATCCTTCTTTGAATGGGATTAGGCTCATCTAACGGGTGCCGCAACAATTTCATAACTCAAACCCCTAGAGATGCAGGAAAGATTACCTCGGCTCCATATACCAATTGAAATGGTGACATACCAATATCCCTCTTTGTGCTGATTACGTCAACCCACAAGGCATATTTCAACTTTGTGTAACATGCTCTTTTGTTGTCCTCCTATAGTTTCTTAATAATCCTCACCAGACTTTTTTTAGAGGATTCTTCCAGTCCATTTCCCTGTGGGTAATAAGCAGTGGAATGATTTAGGATTATATGATATTTATAGCAAAAATTAATCATCTTCTTGGACTTAAACGCAGGTGCATTGTCTGTCACAATTCGCTTAGGATAGCCAAATCTCTTTAAAATATTATCTTCTATGAAATCCATTATCACTTCTTCAGTAGCTCTTCTAGTGGGTATCGCCTCAATCCACTTTGTGAAATAATCAGTAGCTATTAAAATCCACTTATGTTGTCCTAAGGAGTTCGTATTTATCTCTCTAATGAAATCCAACCCCCATTGTTGGAAAGGTACTTCTACTGATATAGGGTTGAGGGGAAGTGAAACCACTTTCCTTTTCCCTTCAAAAATCTGACACTGGTGGCATTTAGTCGTCTCCTTATATACATCTGAGAATAACGAATGCCAATAGAATCCTGCCCTCAGAATTTTATTTGCGGTTACCTTCCAGGAATAGTACCCTCCACAATCTCCTTCATGGAACTCTTTTGTTATATGTTAAGATTCAATCTCTAGAAGACAGTTTAGCAGTATTCCCCCAGGGTCTTGTTGATTAAGTTGTCATTGATTCCAACAGTGCCTGGTCATTGATGCCAACAGTTGAGTCTTGGTGCCCCTTGTGGAGCCCCTGAGGGTTAGTGTTTGTTTTGTGGTTGTCTGTGTCAAGAGGAGACCTTTTGACTTTGCCCAAGCCCAAGTCTGAAGCCCTTGGAGGCCTTGGGACAATAGCAAAATCCCTGAACTTCCTGGAGAGTGGTCTTGTTGGTTTAATCAAATTTTTAAGGTTAATAAATATTTTTGTTAATAAATCAAATATTAAAAAAAAGGGGTTTTGAAAAATAAAACATTTTAAAACAGTTGAGTTGAAAAGTCTAAAGTCAAAATTTTAAAGAGTTTTAAAATAGTTTAATAAATAATAATAATAAAAAAATTTTAAAAAATAACTTTTTCATTAAAATAAGGAAAATGTTCATTCAGTAATTTACGGAAACTAATTATCTTATAGTGTCATATAAATATATGAACTTTTATAAACTTAAAAACACAATAGTTCTTGGATTTTTACTGAGATAATTGTTTTGGAAATTTACGGGCACATTATTTCTGGGAAATTCACGGCAGATTTACGGCATATCAGTTTTTCTGAATTTCACGGCATACACAGTCTTTATTAAAATACACGGACTGCTTTCATATTCACGTGCTTTATGCTTTTTGAAATTTACGGGCAATACTGTTTTTGAAAATTCGCTGGCTGTGGAAAGAAAGAACTCTGAAAATTGTTTTTTTCTCTGCGGCAACTTAAAATCACAGTAATTACTGGCTATGGAAATTCGCTGGTGGTGGAAATTCGCTGGCTGAGGCATTACTTTGAGCTTGGGAGCAAATCGTGGCAAAGGAGAAGGAGCCGTGGGCAGTATTTTACATTTGCTGGAGTTAAATTGATGAAAAAAAAACAAATCGGGGCTCAATTAGAACGATTTTCTTTGCATATGCATCTATTTCGTTGGGATCCGCAAGAAGCCTGGGTTTAGGCTTACAATCGACGGCAATTTTTTTCTTGATTGCATCACGAATCACCTCGGAAATATTTGCAGTGTCCTCGGCTTCAAATTGATCCACGTTTC
>LPNX010947535.1:729299-778647 GCA_001517045.1 Pseudotsuga menziesii
CAGTATGTAGAAGTTGAAATATCCAGTATGAGTGTAGTTTGAGTACAGGAGTATGTAAATACAAGTGTGTACAGGGGCATATAAATTTTAGTGTAAGATACATTATGAATTTACAGCATCATGTACAGTGTAGTGTGAATATATGCCACAGAGAAATGTGAGTGCAGTGATATGAAATGGTAGAGTGTACAACATATATGTGTTTGTAAAGAAGTCAGTGTTTAGTACGTGCAAAAACGGTGAGAATATAAATATGTTCAGCCTATGAAATTGAATGAACAAGTGAAAGTACGAATGTGCATTCCTAGATGACCTTGATGCATAACCTATGATGATGTTCAGCGATAGCAAAGCAGAAAGACTCCAGAGATTGTGGATGACAGCGAATGGTATGCACTAGCAGATTCAGAGGTAGGTACGTGATGGTACAGAGTGTGTCAGCATCAGTGATAAGGCTGACTTGGCAGTAAACAGTGCAGAAAATATCAGCAGCAAGGTTTTGTGTTTGACAGGTCCACAGGTTCAGCATATCAGCAGAGAGTACAAGTTTTGGTATTTGACAGGTTCACAGGTTTGACATATCAGTAGAGAGTACAGGTTTTGGTATTTGACAGGTCCACAGGTTCGGCAATATTCTATTTATCAGGGTGGCAGGACGGGGCAAGGAAAGGAGGTCGTAGCCTCCTTCCGGTAGAAGCCGGTAAAATAGGGAGTGGTAGCTTCCTTCAGGTTGCAGCCTGTAAAACAGGGGGTCGTAGCCTCCTTTCAGTTGAAGCTGAAAAATTGAAGTCTATATAATAAGACAGTTGTTCTTTTTATCCAGTTATTTCTGGACAACTATTATTAAAAAGGCTTCCGTGGTTTTACCCCCAGGACCTGGGTTTCCACGTAAAAATCTTGTGTACTGTGCATCTTGTTATTTTCATGATTGTTGATGATATGCTGCTATGATTGGTGATTAGCAACTTGCTCTTGATTAGAATTTTTATTAATTGGCAAATACTGATTCACCCCCCTCTCAGTATTTCAACAATTGGTATCAGAGCGAGGTTCCTTCAGAACAGTTTAATCACTGGAAGGAAAGTATGGGAAAGTTTGCCAAGCACAGTAAAAATGGAATACCCATGTTTGATGGTACCGGCTATACCTTTTGGAGTATACGAATGAAATCTTTTCTATTAGCTCAAGGAGTACAAGTTTGGCAAATTGTTGAAAATGGATATAAAGTACCAACACCCCCACCAACAGATCCAGATGACTTAGTTCGTTATGATATGAATTCAAGAGCCACGAACCATATTTCGAGTGCATTGGATGAATCGGTTTTTGTCAAGGTCATGCATTGTTCTTCTGCTAAGGAAATGTGGGACAAACTCAAGACCATCTACGAAGGTGACAAAAAGGTCAAAGAAGCCAAACTCCAAACCTACAGAGGACAATTCGAACATCTAAAGATGAAGGATGACGAGAACATTGCAACCTATTTTCTTCGAATTGATGAACTGGTAAATACTATCAGAGGCCTGGGTGAAAAGGTTGAAGAATCAATAGTTGTTCAAAAGATACTAAGAACGCTTCCCAACAGATTTAATCCTAAAATCTCAGCCTTGGAAGAAAGGACTGACTTGGATACCATGACTGTAGACCAGCTCCATGGGACACTTGTGGCTTATGAGATGAGATTAGAAGATGAAGACTCACCTAGAAAAGAAGCAGCCTTTAAAGTCTCCTCCAAGCAAGCAATGAAAGACAAACAAGGCAAGAAGGACAATTCAGAAATTAAATCCAAATCAAAGACAGCATACCACTTCAACTGCAGTAATGATTCAGATGATGAGGAGATAGCAAACTTCATAAGAAAGCTCAAAAGAGGCACAGATAAGTACAAAGGTAAGTTACCTCTTAAGTGTTTTTCATGTGGAAAAATAGGTCACTTTGCTTCAAAATGTCCCTATGCAAAAGACTTAGATAGTGATGACAGCTTTAAGAAACATAAGAAATACAGGAATTTCAAAGGAAAGAAAAGTGGAAGGTTTGCAAAGAAGAAAAGTCTCTACTCTAAAAGAAACACCAGCTCATCAGATGAAGATTCTGACAGTGATTCAGATAGTGATAGTGATTCGGACAGCAGCAGTGATAACGAATCAAAAAGGGTACTGTTCATGGCTGTTGATTCAAAAGACTCAGATGAGATCACCAAAAACAAAGAAGAATCTGATTCAGAAGGTGAAGTAGACCTAGAGGAAGAATTGATAAGTGCTTTGAAAGAGCTGAGAAGAGAAAGGAAAAAGAATAAACTACTTAAAGAGGAAATACAGGAGTTACGAGAAAGACCTCAGATATCTGAAGAAGCAGATCAACTCATTCAAAGTCTAACTATTCAATTAGAAGAAGCCAAAAGAATTCAAGACAGTCTCAGAAAACAACTAGAAGAAAGTATGAATGAAAGTGAGAGACTAATGGGGGAGATAGTGACTCTAAGAAATCAACTACAAAAGAAAAATGTGAGTCAAGGCTATGACAACAGTTCCAAGATACTTGGTCAGATCATCAATAATCAGAAGCCATACCTCGACAGAACAGGTCTTGGTTATAAGAAGCATAATGATGAAGGTTCAAGTTCCAAGACAACTGAAGATAAACCAGAAGTTATCAAAGACCCTAGCATCCAGGAAGTACCCAAACAACAATCTGAACAGGCTCCAGTTTAAAATCAACATGTTAAAATGATAGCACCTCTAAGAAGACCATTTCAACCTAGACAACCAACCTCAGATTGGACTCCAGTTGAAAATCGAAGTTTCAGATGGGCAACACATCCAAGAGGACCATTTATTACCAGGTATGAACATTCATTTTATGGTTATTGCTTTTCTTGCGGAATATTTGGGCATAAAGCGATAAATTGTAGAAAAGGAAGATATGCAGAAAACAGGAACAGGTATGAAAATTCTAGATGGCAACGAAACAACAACAGTTTTTCTCCTTTGGGTTCTGAAGTCGAATGTCAGAAATGCAACAACTTCGGGCATACTGACAGGAATTGTATAATGACAATCCCTCCTACAGGCATTAATCAAGTATCAAGCAATCAAACGGGTGATCAGCAAAAAGTATGGATCAGACAAAAGAACAATCTGAATGTTCATGAATGTGGGATAGCCCTTCAAGCTCAATCTCAAACCGGTAGCAACAAATGGTATGTTGACAGTGGTTGTTCTAGGCATATGACAGGTAATAAAGGTGCTTTCATGTTTCTTGAAAAAGATAAAGGATCTGTCTCTTTTGGAAATAACAAATCAGCAAAAGTAGTTGGAAAAGGTTCAGTAAATCTTGGCGGCAAAGATACAGTAGCAGAAAATGTGTTGTTTGTCGAGAGTATGAAGCATAATTTGTTGAGTGTCAGCCAGATGTGTGATCAGGGACATGAACTTACATTCAACTCAAAGTCATGCAAAATAAGAAAAGCAGGATCAGGAAAGTTAGTGGCTACAGCTACTAGGACTCCAAACAACATATATGTTATGGATGAGATCAAGGAAGAGAAATGTCACCTAAGTAAAGAAGATGAGAATTGGTTATGGCATAGAAGAATGGGACACTTACATTTTGATAATCTGGTCAAGATCAGCAAGAAGCAAGCTATAAGGAACATGCCACAGATTACAAAGCCTTCTGACACTATCTGCAAGCACTGTCAGCATGGGAAACTTACGAAAGCCAATTTCAAGACAAGGGAATACTCGTCTACAAAACCCTTAGAGCTTGTCCACACTGATCTATGTGGACCAACCAAGAATAAAGTATTGAATGGTGAAGAATACTTCATGCTGCTCATTGATGACTACTCCAGGATGACATGGGTATGCCTTCTTAACAGGAAATCAGAAGCTTTTGAATGCTTCAAGATCTTTAAAGAACAGGTTGAAAATGAAACAGGTAAACGAATCAAGTGTCTCAGATCCGATAATGGCGGAGAATTCACATCAAATGAATTCTATCAGTTCTGTGAAGAAAATGGTATAAAAAGACAATTTTCAGTTGCCAGAACACCTCAGCAGAATGGAGTAGTAGAAAGGAAGAACAGATCAGTGTTAGAAATGGCCAGAACTATGTTGAATGAAGCTAAACTAAGCGAAAATTTTTGGGCTCAAGCAGTGCATACAGCAGTCCACATTATGAACAGAGGATTGCTCAGAAGAAACATTGATAAAACTCCTTATGAGCTATGGACAGGAAGAACAGCTAATGTTCAACACTTCAGAGTGTTCGGAAGCAAGTGCTATATCAGAAGAGATGATAAGAAGATTAGAAAATTCGAATCTCGTGCAGATGAAGGAATATTTGTTGGGTACTCATCCACTAGAAAGGCCTACAAGTGTTACAATCTGAGATTAGGTAAGTTAGTGGAAAGCATCAATGTAAATATTGATGAATCGAGCCTGTCAAAATGTCAGGAAGACTCAGAAGATCATGAAGAAGAAGATGATGATGATGAAGTAGAAGAAGAAGAAGAAGAAGAAGAACAGAGAAAAATTCAGCCAGAAGTTACACAGGATCAACAGCAAGAACAACAACAAAACTCTCCTAAGAATTGGTATCAAAAGAATCATCCACATGAATTGATCATTGGTGACAAGAATGCCGTCATAGAAACCAGAAAAGATCGAAGACAAGTCCGAAGACAAGAACAAGTATATTTCTCACTACTATCTACAGTTGATCCGAGTAACTTTGCGGAAGCTAGTGCAGACGAACATTGGGTCAAAGCCATGGGAGAAGAACTTGATCAAATCGAGAAAAATGAAACTTGGGAACTAGTTCCTAGACCCAAAGACAAAAATGTGATTGGCACAAAATGGATTTTCAGAAATAAGCTAAATGAAGATGGACAGGTAATCAGAAACAAGGCAAGATTGGTTTGAAAAGGATATGCTCAAATCGAAGGGATAGATTTTAAAGAAACCTTTGCTCCAGTAGCCAGAATGGAAGCTATAAGAATGATATTGGCTCATGCTTGTGCTAAAAACATCAAAGTGTATCAAATGGATGTCAAATCAGCGTTTTTGAATGGAAATCTAGAAGAAGAAGTCTACATTGAACAGCTAGAAGGATTCCAACTATCAGCAAACAAGGACTATGTGTGTAGATTAAAAAGGGCCCTATATGGGTTAAAGCAAGCTCCTAGAGCTTGGTACTCCAGATTGGACAGTTACTTGCAGAATCAAGGTTTCAAAAGGGGAACTGTAGACAGCAATATGTATATCAAGATTGATCATAATAGCATAATTATTGTTGAAGTGTATGTTGACGATATTATCTTTGGTAGTGATGATGATACTCTGAGCCAGCAATTTGCCAAGGTTATGCAAAACGAATTTGAGATGTCGCTACTTGGTGAACTGACCTTCTTCTTGGGACTTCAGATATCACAATGTGAGGAAGGCATCTTCATCTCTCAGACCAAGTACATTAAAGAAATGTTGAAGAGGTTTAAGATGGAAGATTGTAAGCCTGTGAGCACTCCTATGACTACTAGCTGCAAGTTAAGCAAAGACGGTGAATCAAATGTAGTGGATCAAAAACTTTACAGGTCAATGATTGGAAGCTTACTGTATGTGACAGCTTCAAGGCCAGATGTGATGCAAGCTGTTAGACAGGTTGCAAGATTTCAGGCAGCTCCGAAGGAAACTCATGTTATTGCAGTCAAAAGAATCTTCAGATATCTTAAAGGAACTATGGACTTTGTATTATGGTATGCAAAAGGAAATGAGTTGGACTTATTAGCTTACTCAGACGCAGATTGGGCAGGATGTGTGGATGACAGAAAAAACACAAGCGGAGCAGCATTTTTCTTAGGAAACTGTCTGGTATCATGGTCTAGCAAAAAGCAATCCTCAGTATCCTTGTCTACAGCAGAAGCAGAATATATAGCAGCAGCAGCATGCTGTACTCAAATTCTTTGGATGAAACAGAACTTGCAAGATCTACAAGTAACATATGATGAGCCGATTCCAATTCTATGTGACAACACAAGTGCCATCAACATCTCCAAGAATCCGGTCATGCATTCCAAGACAAAGCACATCCCTATCAAATATCACTTTCTTCGTGAACAGGTCACAGAAAAGCACATCAAGTTGGAATATATCGAGACAAAGGAGCAGATAGCAGATATATTCACCAAGCCACTTCCTAAAGGGACATTTGAGTACCTCCGAGAAAAATTGGGGGTCATTCCTTCTTCCCACTAAATTGATTCTTCACACAGAAGTGCCTGGTGTTTGGGAGAGCATGTTCTGAGGGGGAGTGTTTCTTCAAGGTAGTACCCTTTGCCATTGATGCCAAAGGGGGAGAGAAGTTGTGAATAGGGGGAACCTATTCACAGGGGGAGCCTGAGTGTTGTCATCAATGACAAAGGGGGAGATTGTTGATTAAGTTGTCATTGATGCCAACAGTGCCTGGTCATTGATGCCAACAGTTGAGTCTTGGTGCCCCTTGTGGAGCCCCTGAGGGTTAGTGTTTGTTTTGTGGTTGTCTGTGTCAAGAGGAGACCTTTTGACTTTTCCCAAGCCCAAGTCTGAAGCCCTTGGAGGCCTTGGGACAATAGCAAAATCCCTGAACTTCCTTGAGAGTGGTCTTGTTGGTTTAATCAAATTTTTAAGGTTAATAAATATTTTTGTTAATAAATCAAATATTAAAAAAAAGGGGTTTTAATAAATAAAACATTTTAAAACAGTTGAGTTGAAAAGTCTAAAGTCAAAATTTTAAAGAGTTTTAAAATAGTTTAATAAATAATAATAAATTTTTTTTTTTTAAAAATAACTTTTTCATTAAAATAAGGAAAATGTTCATTCAGTAATTTACGGAAACTAATTATCTTATAGTGTCATATAAATATATGAACTTTTATAAACTTAAAAACACAATAGTTCTTGGATTTTTACTGAGATAATTGTTTTGGAAATTTACGGGCACATTATTTTTGGGAAATTCACGGCAGATTTACGGCATATCAGTTTTTCTGAATTTCACGGCATACACAGTCTTTATTAAAATACACGGACTGCTTTCATATTCACGTGCTTTATGCTTTTTGAAATTTACGGGCAATACTGTTTTTGAAAATTCGCTGGCTGTGGAAAGAAAGAACTCTGAAAATTGTTTTTTTCTCTGCGGCAACTTAAAATCACAGTAATTACTGGCTATGGAAATTCGCTAGCTGTGGAAATTCGCTGGCTGAGGCATTACTTTGAGCTTGGTAGCAAATTGTGGCAGAGGAGAAGGAGCCGTGGGCAGTATTTTACATTTGCTGGAGTTAAATTGGTGAAAAAAAAAACAAATCGGGGCTCAATTAGAACGATTTTCTTTGCATATGCATCTATTTCGTTGGGATCTGCAAGAAGCCTGGGTTTAGGCTTACAATCGACGGCAATTTTTTTCTTGATTGCATCACGAATCACCTCGGAAATATTTGCAGTGTCCTCGGCTTCAAATTGATCCACGTTTCACCTTCGGCAGTTAAGATAGACCAGCAAAAGCATATGTGTTGACAAAGCATAATGTTTCACAGCTACAGCAATATCATTTTTTGGTAAACAGTCTTCAAGATACAAATTCTGGGAAACAGACCCCCAGTTGACAGCTTCTTGACTTGGACACTTGGGATTGTAATTCAGAGATGATGGGGGCAGTGTGAGCATGAATATTCCCATTAGTCTGATTTTGTGAGCAATAGTGTCCTGTTTGAGGCGGTGTGGAAATTCGTTAGCATTGCAGCCTTGAAAGTGAATCCCTCTATGAAGCATCCATCAACCATTTGCACAACATTTCAGTAAGCTACTCAATTACACGATGCTCGTCTGGTTGTTTAACTATGCTTTTTTAGTTTGTGATATGGCAAGCTATTGTCAAAGTTGGTAGGAGCAGAAAAGAGAACTAGTCGTGGAGCAGAACAGTCTATCCTACACCTACGTTTTACAGTTTTTCTTTTGATCTGCAGAGCTCAAGTCTAAGGTATGTACACAGTCCATTTTCTTGTATAATCACCTACAGCAAAGGTATGTTGACATGTACTATAACTGGGTGTTAGTAAAGTGAGCAAAGGTCTGTAATTGCAGTATGTACAAGTTGAAATATCCAGTATGAGTGTAGTTTGAGTACAGGAGTATGTAAATACAAGTGTGTACAGGGGCACATAAATTTTAGTGTAAGATACATTATGAATTTACAGCAGCATGTACAGTGTAGTGTGAATATATGCCACAGAGAAATGTGAGTGCAGTGATATGAAATGGTAGAGTGTACAGCATATATGTGTTTGTAAAGAAGTCAGTGTTTAGTACGTGCAAAAACAGTGAGAATATAAATATGTTCAGCCTGTGAAATTGAATGAACAAGTGAAAGTACGAATGTGCATTCCTAGATGACCTTGATGCATAACCTATGATGATGTTCAGCGATAGCAAAGCAGAAAGACTCCAGAGATTGTGGATGACAGCGAACGGTATGCACTAGCAGATTCAGAGGTAGGTACGTGATGGTACAGAGTGTGTCAGCATCAGTGATAAGGCTGACTTGGCAGTAAACAGTGCAGAAAATATCAGCAGCAAGGTTTTGTGTTTGACAGGTCCACAGGTTTAGCATATCAGCAGAGAGTACAGGTTTTGGTATTTGACAGGTTCACAGGTTCGACATATCAGCAGAGAGTACAGGTTTTGGTATTTGACAAGTCCACAGGTTCGGCAATATTCTATTTATCAGGGTGGCAGGACGGGGCAAGGAAAGGAGGTCGTAGCCTCCTTCCGGTAGAAGCCGGTAAACTAGGGAGTGGTAGCTTCCTTCAGGTTGCAGCCTGTAAAACAGGGGGTCGTAGCCTCCTTTCAGTTGAAGCTGAAAAATTGAAGTCTATATAATAAGACAGTTGTTCTTTTTATCCAATTATTTCTGGACAACTATTATTAAAAAGGCTTCCGTGGTTTTACCCCCAGGACTTGGGTTTCCACGTAAAAATCTTGTGTACTGTGCATCTTGTTATTTTCATGATTGTTGATGATATGCTGCTATGATTGGTGATTAGCAACTTGCTCTTGATCAGAATTTTTATTAATTGGCAAATACTGATTCACCCCCCTCTCAGTATTTCAACAGGTCTTTCCAATAAAGATATTGTTCTATGATACAAAATTTTGTAGCCTTCAGCTTCATAGACCTAGCTCTGGTTTTGCTTAACCCTGTAGGAGGTTGTAAATTCTGCAATACAAAAACAATATCAGCATACCAGGGAGATATACAAAAATTAGGCTTCACTGGTACTTATGCATCACAGTGATTAGATTGACCAGCTAAAAAATTCAGCCGCAGAGAATCACAATGGGAATCTGTCATCACTTTAGCCAATCCTTTCCCCTTGATCAATTTTGTGGACTTAATTTCTATGTCATACTCATTCACATGAGAAAGGAAGCAACAAACTGTAACACAAACAACACATGACTCCTTGTGTAAAACGGTGACTTCGGCTCTGCAACTTTATTAAAAACTCTTGAAAGCACACAATGCACAATTACATTGGTTCACACCCTTTCTCCCTCTCCAAGAGGTACATTTATAGTATTTTGGGACTTCCCAATCCGATGTTTGGGAATCAAAATTTGTTACAACTGAAAAACAACTTCTAACAAACTCTAATGTGACTTATTTTCCATGATTTACATAAAAACTGAAAAATGAACTATGGACTACGAAAGAAAATATGCGCAAGAGTATTTTATGTTTTCATCCAGTAGGTGACAGCTTTACAAAGTTTTGGGAGAGGTGACCATTGGAGGGGTGTGTCCACAGAGAAAATTTCCTTCATACTGTCATTGCCACCTCTATGGTTGCGTCTTAAACTTGCTCGACCCATATTGCTGAATTGACCTCCATTGGTCAGGACCAGGAAAATTTATGATCGCCATGTCCAATGCTTGCACTTTGAGTTCCATAGTTTCTGGGTATGAGGTCTCGAGTGCTTTAGCGCAGCTGGCTTTAAAATCAAACAGCAGTTCAAATTCACTGGCCAGCTTATTGAAAATTGTCCTACCTGACAAGGATTGTTGCATGTCTCGAAACTTGTTGTTGTCTGATCGGCAATGAACCAAATGCTTCAGATACGCCTTTTGAGACAATAAGGGTCTCTTCTCTTCCTAGAAGAAAGGAATCCCTCTGTCTACCAGTGGTTTGAATAACCAGATAACCTCCTTAACCTTGTGCTCAATAATATCTATTTTGGCTTGTACACTGTCCAGCATCCTATGTTTAGGAATTACCTTTCTAGCCCCAGAGATGACAGCAACTCTGTTTTGGATATTGTACTGATTGGTCAGCTCATCCGACAAGGCACTTAGGAAAGCAACGACATTTTATGCTGTTACTACAGGTATTTTCTGCACTTGTCCTAATACCGTTGAAACCTTTTTCTTTGCCTCTGTCAAATCATTTTCCTAGTCTGCGATGAAATCTAGATAAGGTTTGAACTTGTCAGCCTCTACAATGATTTGATCCCAGATCAAATTTCTAGCCCCTTGTAAGGCCGATCTACGATCACCTGTTGGCTTAACTTGGAATTGTGTTGTGTTAATACTTGACATTTCTCCTCTATATTTTCCTTTTATTGTTCCTCCTTTCCTTTTTCCTCCTCTAGCTCCTTAATCTACTACTTTAACTTAGTAAGCTCTGTATCTTTTAGGCCTATTTGGGACATTGCTCTAGAAAGAGAACTGGTGTCTACTTCTCTAGCTAATCTTACGGGCTGAATTGCAATCTTTGCGCATTTTTCCTAAAGCTCTTTTTCCTTTATCGCTAGTGTAGCCTTTAATTCTTTTTCGCTCTCCTTCAGAATCTTGGTATCTACTTCCCACTGCCTTTCCTTCTCTTCGAGCTTTAGCAACTTGGCTTTGCAATCTGTAAGCTCAATGTTTAGTGTCTCTTTCTCTTTTTTGAATTCATCCAACTCATTTGTTTGAGCGAGCTGGGTAGAAGGGATTTTCAACTTTTTTTTTTTTATCTGAATCTCTTTCTCTTTCTCATTTAGCAATTTCTGAGCCAAAAATCCCTTGGGTGCTGGTCCCTCTATTTGTACTGCTTCATTTTGCAAATTGTTAATTTGGGCCTTGAGGGCTTTGTTTTCGACTCTTACCTTCCTCAAGATATATAGAGTTTCTTTTCTACTTGCCTCCATCTTGGATATCTGTAGTGTGGCTTTCAGTAATCTAGCATTCAAGATGTCACTGGCCTCTGTGTTAAGGTGTATTATGTCAGTAGTAGAAACCTTTGTGAGGTTCACATTAACCTCTGACACTTTGTTTCCCATTGTCAAATCGAGGCTGAGGGTGTCAGTGGCGTGATCCCTCATAGTATTTAATGCCACATTTGGGTAGGGCAACTGCATTACCTCGTTATACAGCTCCGATGTCTCCTTAAAATTTTTATCAGCCCTTTCCCAGTAAGAGTCTAGCCAGTATTCTTTAGATGCATGCCTGTTTGGAGTCTGTCCATCAAATACATATTCCTGGATTTGCAACTTGGTTTCTTCGGGCTCTCCTTGTTTCTATTTTTTCTCCACGTTTTTGTTCTTCATTTGCCCCTTTGTATTGCTTTTTTTAACCTCCACTAACTATTTCTCTTGTTATGTTTTCTGCTTTTTGGGCATGCTGGCTGTGTCTACCTCTTCAATCTCCATAGGCTCTGGAAATCCTCTTTTCATTGAACTCCCTGAATAACTGACCAACGATGAGACATTCCCCGCTATTGCAACTAATTTGGACAATTTCCTCTGGGGAGAAGTTACCCATGGTAGGGGTGAGACAGAGCTTCATCCTATGCCGATATCCATCGCGGTAGGGTTGGGGAAATCATTCCAGTTTGTCGCTTCCCTGAGCCCGAGTATTTCAGTGTGCTCAAAAGGCTTGCACTTGTGAGCCTTCCTCCTTTTGGAAATTATTTGATGTGGGTCGTAATTCACAGCTTGTTCTAGAGAAAATCCCATGTCTTTGAGTAAGTTTCCAACCAGTGGCAACATGGCTCTGCTGGTGACTGTGTATGGTCCCACTTCTTAGGGGAAAATCAGATTTGAGCTCTTCTTATAGTTCAAAAAGTGTTCTTCCTCAACACTGAGTCTTTGCCTGATTAATTCCAATTAGAAAACCCTGGCAGTCAGAAAGGCTAGAAGAATGTAGGGTTGATGCTCAAAGCCGTACAATCTTATGATTGTTCTGAATTCTGTCAGGAACCATTTTCCTATCATCTTGCTATGAGACAATTGCAGTACTTGCCTCATCTTAGGAAACACCCTGGGTGGTTTTTCTTGAAAGAAAAGGTTGTATACTTTGGCCATGAAATGGTTCATGAATTTATAGTAGTCCTTGGCCATATCACTAGTGATCTCTAACTCAGGCACTTGTAAGTATTCTTCATTATAAGCTATAAACATTCTCAATAAAAAGGATTGGAATCTGAATACTTTGGTGATGTGGAAATTCACTAACTGAGAACAAATGTTCTCGACTAGGAATTCATCAAATTTAAGACAACGGGACTGAGAAGATTGCCTTGGCAATTCAGGTTCGGCAGGACAGGTACTCAAAACAAACAATAGACTCAACACTAACTCTGTGACATAACCGTTAGTATCTAGACCTAAAAACTGACTGGCCAAGGCTATACACCACTGAGTCTCTTCATTAAATTGGCTAAGGTCGATGGGGTAAAAGAGGCTGATGACTTCACCATTAGATTTTGAACAGGCCCTAAAGCTTCTCTATTTTTGATGGTAGACTCTCTAAAGAAACGTTTGATATTCTCTTCTCGGTATTTTTGGGATATCTGGACAAACTCGTCTGGGATGTGAAGGGTTTTACAGACGACGGGAGCCTAGACTGAACAGAGGATTTTGGATTTTGACCTATTCATAATGACTCCCTTGGCAATAGAGAAATTGTCTGCACACCACTCGACAAACTCATGGAAATGGGGGGTTTGGTCAACAGAGAAAAAATGGAAAAAATATTTAAAAACACCACAGATATCGCTACCCTAGTCCTTAAGGACTTCCAATTTACCCCTATCCGTTTCAATGGTTTCCCCTAATAGAATGTTATAAAAAATATCGGCATACTCATCCACGAGACTTTCCTCTGCCCTCCGACATGCGACCTCTGGTTCTGCATTATCTCTCACATCTACCACTTCTACTTCTCCTACTTTTTCCATTTTCAAATAGCACTGAGGGAGTATTAGGGGCCTACCTTGATTTTCTAGCACAATCTTCTGGTCTGTCTGTGTTGGCACTCTGTATGCAATTAGGGCATTCGATGATCTCAAGGATTTGGAAAATACAAACCTTTCGAACTCCACGCAGACCCTTTTATAGATTTCTATACTACGTAATCTTCGTGCCCTTTCCATGCAGTTTGCACCATGGATATTTCTTCTTGCAATCTGAGCCTTGGATATGTGAGGTCCTTTATGCCAAATTATTCCTCGCTATTTGCATGCATAGCTTAATCTGGTAAGGTTGACCTCCATCGTCGATCTCCAACTTCCTTTCATCGAGGTCATTCACATCCAAAAACTTTAACCTTCTACCTACTCTTCCTTTCCTGGTCTGGTGAGTGACTTTACCTCGCGGTATGCCTCTTATCCATCGATCAAGATCGACCTCACCTCGCGACCGTCGATCTGAGCAGACCTTGCCACTTTTTGCGATTTGAGATCCTGACCCCGTCTACACTAGTTCAGATCACGAAATAAACCACGACCGCAGATCTATATCCGCCCTTGTAGTGACCATTGATCTTTGTAGATAGTACCGCTTTTCATGATTTGAAATCGTGACTATATCCTTGCTATCTTGGGACATGAAATCATTTATGGCTGTGGATCTACTTGTACTCCTATCTCGGTCGTCAACTATCTCTGCTCTTTAATCTATTTCGCGATTCGAAAAAGTGGCTTTGGTTGAGCACGTTCGCTGTGTGAAATGCTTTGGTGCCATTGATCTGTCTTTAGATTAATCTCAACCTTCTATTATGGTTCCCATTTAATGCATTCAGCGCATCTGACATCCCTGCTTTACCCTGCATCTATGATCTGTGAAATGCCTTTCCACCATCAATCTTTATCATTTCAAATCGTGGCCGTTGATTTACACCGTCATTTACCTCATTTTTGTCGCCGCTTGTCCCAGAAGAAGAATGTCATCTCACAGATGCCTTCAACACCCCTACAACTCAGGGGATGCCTTCCCAACACCTCTTCGATAGGGTCCTTTCCCCACATCTCTCTCATAATCAAAAATTTTGAATATGGTGCTAACACACCCTTTACATACTGCTTGTCCATACAACCAAGGAAAGAGGCAAAAACCAATGGAAAAAATCCTCCTTTAAACGTGGACATGAAACAAAATTTCAAAATGTTGTCATCAATCATGCTTCACAGCATGATCAGCAATCCCCAGCAATGATTTGAGATTGCTGAAGTTATTCTCACAAAAAACTTTGGTGAATATGTTTGCTACTTGTTCTGAAGATGCACAAAAAAGTAGAACAATGGTACCATCATGCACAAGCTCTCTAATGTAGTGCATATGGATATCAATGTGCTTGGTTCATTTTCTCTAAACTGAATCATTGCAGATTCGAATGGTGCTCTGATTATCACAGTAGATAATAGTTGAAAACTCTTATTCGAAACCACATTCTCCAAGTATCCCTTGCAACCATAAATAGTGAGTTGTTGCATTTACAACTTCTCTATACTCTGCTTCTATAGATGAGAGTTCCATGGCACTCTGCTTCTTGCTTGACAAGCTGATTGATCCCTCTACAAGCATGAACACATATCGATATGTATAATTTCAATCTATGTTTTCACCTACCCAATCACTGTTTAGAAAACCCAATCAAATCAAGATCAGATTTTGCTTTGTAGAAAATCCCATGAGTTCTTGTTCCTTGAACAAAGTTTAGGATCCTCTTGGATTCTCTCCAGTGGATCTCATGAGGCTGATCCATGTATATTGAAGCCAAACTAACTGCATAAGATAAATCAGGTCGATTTTGTGTAAGAGAAATCAAACACCCAATCAACTTCCTATACAGTGTATTATTTACCATAGGAAAAGAACGTGCTTCTTCAAGCTTAACTCCTGAAAGGAATCGAGTCTTGCTTGGCTTGCAATATTTCAAGTTGAACTTGATGAGAAACTATGAAGCATAATTCCATGTTGTAATCTCCCCTTTTTGGAATTTTTATTAAAAGACCAATTTTTTCACAATTTCCCCAATTTTGATCTTAACTAGTTTTGATGTCTAGACCTCCGAATTGACCCAAATGCTTCCAAAATTTCTCTGAAGGTACATGAATGATAATATAACTTAAATATCATGCTCATTTATATTTTTTTACCTCCCAATTACTTCTGCAAACTTGTTTAATGTTCTGTTCAAAGTAGGAGTCTTTACTAACAAATTGGGGCTCCAATTCCCCCTAGGTAATTGCCGGAAATGGCTTCACAAATGATCCCAAAGTCACTTGAATTTATTAACAGAGGCTGGTTATGTGTAAGGGACCTTTTCAAAGTCTCATATGCATCATGGTTCAGTTTATACAGTCTGTTATGACTCTTTCCAAAACAACTCCCAAGTCACAATTTCGACCCTTGGGGAAAATGCACCAAATCTTCTCCCAATGCAATAAAAATGAGTAAAATGGCTTCCAATGCTTAAGTACTGAAAATGAGACTTGAAATACACATTAATTACAGTCCATCCATCATAAATTTATCAGATATACATTCCTCCATTCGAAATGATAAGCATTACCATGGCATATATCAAAATGGAGTGGAAATGGTCATTGTTTGCTCATTAAAAGTCATTTTGACAGACAACTCTTGGGAATTTCGATTTGAAACTTTTTGAGAACGAAGAAAAGAGAATATTTAACTGATTCCAATCATAAATGGAAAATGAAAGGCTCTCCCAATTCGAAATCATCAGCATTACAATGGTTCACAACAAGATAGTGGGGAAATGACACTATTTCTTCATTGTTCAACATTTTTACATGAATTATTTTGGGTATTTAGACCTAAGAGTATTCTAAACATGAAATAAATAGAATATACATCATAAAATAAGATAATTAGCATTATAATCTTCCCCAAAGAGATCAATAGCTCACCCAAAGCGCAATCCCTCCATTGGCATGAATATGGTGTGAAAACAGGAAATAGTTGAGAGAGAGTGCTGCAATAGAAGAATCCACGTTATTTCATGTAGCTTATACCTGCAAATAAGACTCCATTAAATCTCCATGAAAGACCTGGGTGGCCTTTCCAAACACCAACTAGGATGGGAATCTTTCACCCTTGAAATTGGCTTAAGCAAGAAAACTAGTCATCCACTGGCTCTCACAATTCACAAATGAGCAAAATATTCTTCTCATGGATGATACCTGTATTTTATAAACATTATTGGTATTCTAAGGTTCCAAATCCATCCATAAACCAAATCCAAGTCGAATTGGTGTGTCTGCTCATGCTATGCCATGTGGCCTCTCTCTTCACCTTCCCTCTTCTCCCAAATTTGAGAAGGAGCCTCTTGGCCTTCTCCAACTCCCAATTTCGACCTCCAAAATGCTCTATTCAGGCCTAACATGTTGGTATGTCATTATTTCAGCCTTCAGATATGACTTGGGTCATAACTGTCATAGAATCTCCATCATTGGTGTCATAGTTGTCATAAATGTAAGGGGAATCTCGCCAAGTGTCCATGAAACTCCCATTTGGCTCTTCCTCTCCCATGTAAGTTACAATTCATCCCAAATTCGACCTATGAAGTATATTGACAAGTATATTAATCACATAATCCATCCCAAAACATTAGGCTTCCCATAGATTCAAAATTACAAGAGAAAGATACCATTTAACATAAGAATTTTAGCTAGTGTGGGCCCCATAGTCTCCATGTGTCTTTATGCTCTATTGCCACTTCCATTTTCTCTTGTATTTATTTAATAAGATCAATTATTAAATATTTATCCCCTTCTAATTTCTAAACATCATTTATTATCCCCCTTATTCCAAATTTCAAAGCTTCCACCCCCAACCTAGGAAACTAGTGATTTTCCTCCTTGGCAATTATTTGACTTTTAGCATCCATTTGACGACTTTCATGAATATGGAAAATGTGATTTGGCCATTGTGACCCAATGTAAAATTTGGGACATTACAAATCCTCCCTTCCCAATATTGCTTGTCCTCAAGCAATTTCAAATATGGTTGTTGAAGAACCTGCTTTCTGTATGATTCTTTGAAGTTGCCACTGAGCTGCCCACCTTGAGTCTTTGAGATTTCATGAAGATTTCAGAGAGGAACCACCATGCTTGCTGTTGCACTACTGTGATTAACATCACCTTATTAAATGGGGAATCCATCTCCCATACTGCTTGTTTCCCAAATAATTTGAAATCAATGGAACTAAAAACTATCCCAGGGTCCCATTGCTTGCATTGCACTCCAACAATTAAGAGTGCTCTCCAATCCATACATTTGGAAAGAGAATTCCTGGATCCCGTTTTCTTGTATGAATTCTTTCAAACATCATGAGTGCATAATATATATCATCAAAGTATATAACAACATAATAATAATGTACATCAAGGAGGTGCCTCACCAAGAAATCATGAAAGTGCTTATACCTCCCAGTGAGTAGACTACCATTTTCCAAGTGCATACATGCTTCAAGTGACCATTCAAATCTGCTCCAATGACATAGGTGAGGATCACATGTCCTATAATGCTGCTCCCAAAGAATGTAATATGCATCAACATAATAATCAGCCATTTTTTCTTTCATCCAAGAAGTGAATGAAGAACCTCCACTAAAATATGATCCAAATAAGGAGAAAATAAAACACGAAGACTTCAAGTGTCTCAAATAAGTCTCATCAATACACCCATGAATATGTATATCATCATGAAATAACAGAGGATGTTGCTGCCAATAATAATTTTCTTCAATCATATTCCTCTTCATCCAAGTGTTGAATGAAGCTCCTCCAACATTAGATGAACCAAGTGTTGAGCAAGAAAAACCATGAGTCTTTAAGTGACTCAAATGAACATCATAGGTGCACCCATGTAGATGTGTATAATCCTAATGTAAACAAGGATGCTGCTGCAAATGTAAATAATATGGTTCTCTAATAATTTCATCATCAAAAGGAGAAATAGAATGTCCATGCTCTTCATGTGGTACCATCAAAAAGAAACCTTTCACCCATACTTCATTAGGATGACTGCTGCAAAATTTAGAAGTGTAGGATGTAGGAGAAAGAACCAACTCACCCAAATGATTAGTAAGTGAAAAATTGTCATAATGTGAAGTATCCATAGGGGTGGGATTATGCGTTTTTTTCAAGAGTGTGAAACCTTTGTCATAGATTGTTCCAATGTAGAGGAATCATGTTATTCTTTAAAAATTGCATACTCTTCATCAAGAGACAATTCAAGTTCCTCTTCAACCACATCAAGTGTTTGTATCTATTCAGGTACATCTTCAAATGCATCAAGTACATTCAAATTTCCAAATTTCTCATGATACACCATGTCATGAGAATCCTCCAAACAATCTACCATTTGACAATCTGAAACATAGGAGGAAAATTAAGTGTCTTGCAACTTTTCAAGAAGCTGCTCATTTTGAATTGTGAGCTTATGAATAACTTCATTATTCTTCAAGTAGGATTCATGTAAACATTCACTAAGCTCAATGGCATTTTTTCTATCAAAAATCAAAGACATGAAATTACCTTTGATGTTGCACATTGCTCTTTGGATCTTCTCCATGTCTTCAAGGAAGGATGGCTCCTCCAATGAAGTAGCTCTCCAACAAGAATTTGATACCAATGCTTGAGTGTCATGGAGTATGCTAAGGGCCTCTTGGATATTCTTTTCATTCATATTTAAGGAACCTTCAAGAAAATGAGGCTCTTGCAAATTAACATCCTCATATTCTTCCTTCTTGCTTGGACCAACTTCATGAAGCTCAAGTGGTGATGGGGAAGTTGATATTGTTTCTTCTTCAACTACTACAAGGTATTCATTTTCATGTTTAACAGAATTTTGGCTTGCAACAACATTTTTAAATCTATTCTCTATGTCACCAACATAGAGTTGTGAGCACCCATTAGTAGGTACTCTTTCATAGTTCAAGCATCCATCAGTAGATGCTCTTTGTTTCATTTCCAAGGTAGCACGTGTCTCAAAATTATCTTCAGTATTTTCAATAAAAACTTCTTCATACTCATGTGATGTCTCTTCATATTTTTCAGAGTCACTTGGGAGTGAATTTCGATCATCTTCATGTATTACTTCTTCTACTACACCAATTTCAAAACTAGGTGGTTCATGGGTCTCATTTTTCTCCTTCAAACAAGCTAATGCATTTTTCTCCTTGGTTTTCTTAAAATCAATATATTTTTCCCAACTTTGGATAGACAAAAATTCAAATACTTTCATAATATTCTTGGTAATGTCTTCAAACATAGGTTCCATGCTTTTTATTATCTCCTCACCATCACATGAGGTTCTCTTTTCATGCCTAGTCATAGTTTCCAAAAAATTGCCTTCTTCTCCTACTTTTTTTTTCCCTCTTCAACAAAAGCACTTTTGGTTTCAATATATAATGGTGGTCACTGAATTATTGTACTCATAAATATCACACCACATCAGGTGCCAAGATCATTCTCTAATACCACTGTAATGTCCCCTTTTTGGAATTTTTATTAAAAGACCAATTTTTCACAATTTCCCCAATTTTGATCTTAACTACTTTTGATGTCTAGACCTCTAAATTAACCCAAATGCTTCCAAAATTTCTCTTAAGGTAAATGAATGATAATATAAGTTAAATATCATGCTCATGTATGTTTTGTGACCTCCCAATTACTTTTTCAAACTTGTGTAATGTTCTGTTCAAAGTAGGAGTCTTTACTAGCAAATTGGGGCTCCAATTCCCCCTGGGTAATTGCCGGAAATGGCTTCACAAATGATCCCAAAGTCACTTGAATTTATTAAAAAAGGATGGTTATGTGTAAGGGACATTTTAAAAGTCTCATATGAATCATGGTTCAGTTTATACAATCTTTTATGACTCTTTCCAAAACAACTCCCAAGTCACAATTTCGGCCCTTGGGGAAAATGCACCAAATCTTCTCTCAATGCAATAAAAATGAGTAAAATGGATTCCAATTCTTAAGTACTGAACATGAGACTTGAAATGCACATTAATTACAGTCCATACATAATACATATATCATATATACATTCCTCCATTCGAAATGATAAGCATTACAATGTCATATATCAAAATAGACTGGAAATGGTCATTGTTTGCTCATTAAAAGTCATTTTGACAGACAAATATTGAGAATTTCGACTTCAAAATTTCTGAGAATGAATAAAAGAGAATATTTAACTGATTCCAATCATAAATGGACAATTAAAGGCTCTCCCAATTCGAAATCATCATCATTACAATGGTTCACAACAAGATAGTGGGGAAATGACATTATTTCTTCATTGTTCAACATTTTTACATGAATTCTTTTGGGTATTTCGACCTGAGAGTATTATAAACATGAAATACAGAGAATATACATCAGAAAATAATATAATGAGCATTAGAATCTTCCCCAAAGAGATGAATATCTCACCCAAAGCGCAATCCCTCCATTGGCATGAATATGGTGTGAAAACTGGAAATAGTTGAGAGAGAGTGCTGCAATAGAAGAATCCACATTATTCCTTGTAGCTTACACCTACAAATAAGAATCCATTAAAGATCCATGAAATACCTGAGTGGCCTTTCCAAACACCAACTAGAATGGGAATCTTTCACCCTCGAAATTGGCTTAAGCAAGAAAACTAGTCATCCACTAGCTCTCACAATTCACAAATGAGCAAAAGCCTCTTCTCATGGATGATCCCTGTATTTCATAAACATTATTGGTATTCTAAGGTTCCAAATCCATCCATAAACCAAAGCCAAGTCGAATTGGTGTGGTTTCTCATGCTATGCCATGTGGCCTCTCTCTTCACCTTCCCTCTTCTCCCAAATTTGAGTAGGAGCCTCTTGGCCTTCTCCAACTCCCAATTTCGACCTCCAAGGTGCTCTATTCAGGCCTGACATGTCAATATGTCAGTATGTCAGCCTTCAGATCTGACTTGGGTCATAACTATCATGGAATATCCATCATTGGTGTCATAGCTGTCATAAATGTAAGGAGAATCTAGCCAAGTGTCCATGTTGGGATTGAGCAATTTCGAGACCCAAGAATTGGCTCAACAATCCCAAATTTGTCATGGAAAATGCATGGTTCATTGCATCCTTCAAGGAGGAAATATCTTTCTTTGAACTTCCTATAATCAGTAGGTCATCCACATATAAAACAATAATCATCAAAGAACCATGAATCAACTTCAAATAAACATTCGGATCAGAATTGCATCGAACAAAACTCAATGACAGCAGAAAGCCATCAATTTTTGCATGCCAAGCCCTGGGGGATTGCTTGAGCCAATACAATTATTTATTTAACCTGCACACTAAATATGGATTAGAAACAAACCCTTTAGGTTGCTGCATGTAAATCTCTTCAGTGAGATCTCCATTTAGGAAAGCACACTTTACATCCATGTGATGTACTTCCCACTACTTCGAAGCCGCAATGGCTAGAGCTAGACTTATGGAGTCCATCTTTGCCACTGGTGCAAAGGTTTCATTGTAGTCAATACCATGTACTTGTGAGTATCCCTTGGCTACCAATCTTGCCTTATATTTCAAAGGTGAACCATCAACAACAAACTTAGTCTTGAAGACCCATTTACACTGAACTAGCTTCCTCCCTGGGGGAAGATCAACCAGTTCCCAAGTGTTGTTCTTCTCGAGCGAGCTGAATTATTCTTGCATGGAGTTTTGTCATCTTGGATGATCTGAGGAATCTTCACATGTCTGTGGATCTGATTCAACCATCAGATAGCACTTCTCAGCAAATAGAGGATCTTTCACACAAAGCCTGCGCTCTCAAATTGAGATCTAGTCCTCCTAGTGTCATTAGGATTTCCAGCTAGTTCCCCAGCTGCATGAATGGTATTTTCTGCCCATTTTGGTCTTGTTGGACTATTAGGATCTGCAATTAAATCATCACTATTAGAAATATCAGAACCAACAAACTCATTAGTCTCTTCACTTACAGTCAATGGTTCTGGTGATGAAGAGGACTCTTCAACTTCAACTGTTGCTAAATGCTCTTCTTCGAACTGAACACTTCTTTCAATGAAAGCTTTGTTAGTGCTCAATTTGATCAGCTTGTACCCTTTTGAATCTTTAGAATACCCAAAAAATAGGCACTCTTGGCTTTTGGGGTTGCAAATCCTTCCTCTTTTCAGTTGGAATTCTAGCCCAAGCCTTTGAGCCAAAAATCCTTAAATGGGTCACATCTGGCTTGTGCCGACTCCAAGATTCGAAAGGAGTAATACCATCAAGCTACTTATGAGGAACCCTATTTTGGATGTAGGATGCATAGTTTATAGCCTTGGCCCAAAAGTTTGGTGGAAAATTCTTAGCCTCCATCATGCAAGTTGCCATCTCTTTCAGTGATCTATGTTGTGGTGTGTAAGGGATCAAATGCTGCATCTGGATACATGCATATTTGCAATACTAAATGAAATCAGACTTGACATACTCACCACCATTGTCAAATATGAGAATCTTGAGTCTCCTCCCAGACCAGTTCTCAACCAAGGCTCTATAGACTTTGAAAAGGTAAAAAAATTTAGACTTATGCTTTAGGAAGTAAACCCAACAATACTTGGAAACGTCATCTATGAAGTTGAGTGCATATTTGGCTTGAATCATGTACATATGAGGAAATGGACTAGCAATGTCACTATGGATCAACTCAAGAGGTGCATAGGTTCTCTCATGACTAGCTCTCTCATACTTGTGCTCTGGGTGTTTTCCTAGGATACAACCTTAACAGACTCCTTTAGAAAACTTGATCTTTGGTAACCCTATGACCATATATTTGCCACTCAAATAAAAAAGATACTTGTAGTTAAGATGGACAAATATTTCATGCCAAAGCTTGCTTTCTTCATTAGCGTGAATGAGAAGAGCAGAGAGGTTTGAGAAGGGTAGAAAGTGGGAAAACTTGTATACCTTCAAAGTGTGATCAACAAAACCTTTTGCTATGACTTTACCATTCAAAATCTCAGTGATTTCAAATTCTTCAAGGGAGAATATGACCTTCTTTGGAGACCTAGTGTGAGTCATCTAATATATTGACAAGAGATTAGAGGCAAGACCTAGAACATACAACACATTATTGAAATTACCATGGTCAATATCAATCCTACCCTTCCCCAAACTATCAGTGAGAGAGTCATCTCCCAAAACTAGTGGTGGACCTTTCGACATTTCAAGAGAGGAGAATGTCTCCTTTGTCGAAACCATATGTCTGGAAGCTTCAGAATCAATGATGAAGCTAGGTGAGCTTGATGTGTCAGCAACCAAAGCATGTACTCTCTCTTTGTCTTCTGAATTTGATCCTCCTTCCCTATTCTTTGAGAAATCAGGAAGGGAGATGTTATTCTTCTCAAGGAGTTGGGTCAACATGTCAATTTTATTCTTCATACAAGAGCTCTCAGGATGATAGCCCTTACTGCAGTATGCGCACTTACTCATTTCTCCTTTATTCTTCTTCTTCTAGGAGTTCTTCCTGGAGCCTTGGGGATCCTCTTGAGACGTTTCCTTGTCTCTCTTTTGCTCAGGTGGTTTTTTAGCTTTCTTCTTGCATTTTGAACCCACCCTTGAATCTCCAGCGACCAAAGCTTGGTCTTTGGAAGTTTTGATGGTGCCCATCATCACCAATTTATCTTAGTCATATTCCAAGCTTGTGAGGTATTCCATGAAATATGTAAGCTTAGTCATATTCCAAGCTTGTGCTATCAACTTTGTGGCATGGAAGTTCAAAAAAAACACTGAGTAGTCAAGACCAAGCTTAGAGAGTATGGCCAAGACTAGTTTCTCTTCCTTCTTTTCGATCCCACATTGTTTTAGCTGCAAAACGAGGGCCTTGATCTTGGAAAATTAGAGCTGCAATGATTCGAATCTACTGGGACTCGAGGAGATTATCTCATTCTCGATTTGATGTCCTCTCATCTCATCTGTCTTTCCAAAAATCTCTACAAGTTTCTCCCAAACCTCATTAGGTGATGTCAATCCATCAAGATGGAAGCGGAGGTCTCTTGAAATGCTCAGACACAAAATACCATAGGTCTCATCCCTCCTGTTGTGCCATTTAATTTTCTCTACAGCTACATTGGGATTTTCCTCAGTTTCCATGGTAACCCTGTAGAGAACTTTCACTCTCAACAATATATCCATCTCATCTTTCCACTCAAACAAATTGAATGGATTCAAGATGATATTCTGAGATTGGTCCATAGCTTAGCAATTATGCCCTCCAGCCAGCAGAATGCGCTCCCAGTCAAGATGTCGAACCTGCAATAGCAATATGGAAGGAGAGAAATCGATCGACAAAGGATTTTATACCATGTGGAAATTGAACCCAAGTGATAGAGAAATTACACTCACAAAATTGCTAATCAAACATGCAAAATTCACACCAATGGAGACTGAAATTGGAGCATAACACTAATATGTATCGAGTAAGTGTATAATAGCCAACCTTATGAAGTAATAGGCTGCTCAAATATATAATTACATGAGTGGTTTGAAATCATAAGGATGCTATTCGAAATAGTAAAAAAGCAGGCTTACCAAAAATAGTCAAATCCCCCATAGGTGCATAAAGTTGTTTCCAAATATATGAAGATGCTCATGAATTTGATAAAGTAAGTGGGAAAGATTAAGAGTGATGGAAATACAACTCATTCATTCTTTTTTTTGAGAAAAAGAGAGAGGATGATCTGAGCAAAAAACAAGGCAGTTACACCTAGACTAGCTTTTCCTTTTTCCTTAAAACTGTTGTAAAGCAAGGCAACTTTAAGAAAAAGGAAAACTGCGCTTTAGTAACCAGGAATAAAAGTAGACTTGCTAAAATTTATTTCCAGGATGTTTCCCAAGTGCTCCATGACCCATTTTTAGCATGTGTTGGCTTCTAGGACATGTGGAAGGCAACTAGCATAGAATGGAATCTAGGAATCTAGGTAATAAGACAAAAATGATTGATTAATGTCAAATGTAGGTAACTATGGGTTGATTATTCTAACACCCCCCCTTAAGCCTAAATTTATGAGTAAATATCAGAAAACTACAGGGCCTATAAACAAGGCTTAGTCACCCTTTAAATACTGCTTGTCCATACAACCAAGGAAAGAGGAAAAAACCCAGTGGAAAAAATCCTCCCTTAAACATGAACATGAAACAAAATTTGGAAATATTGTCATCAATCATGCTTCACAGAATGATCAGAAATCTCCAACAGTGATTTGAGATTGCTGAAGGTCTTCTCACAAAAAACTTTGGTGAAGATGTCTGCTACTTGTTTTGAAGATGCACAGAAGAGTAGACCAATGGTACAATCATGCACAAGCTCTCTGATGTAGTGCATATAGATCTCAATGTGCTTGGTTCACTGTCTTTGAACTGGATCATTGCATGTTTGAATGGTGTTTTGATTATCACAGTGGATAATAGTTGAAAAATCTGATTTGAGGCCACATTCTCTAACTATCCCCTTCAACCATAAACTTTGAGTTGCTGCATTTACAACTCCTCTATACTCTGCTTTTGTAGATGAGAGTGCAATGCACTCTGCTTCTTTCTTGACCAGATGATTGGTCCTTCTGCAAGCATGAACACATATCCTGATGTAGACTTCCAATCTGTGTTGTCACCTACCCAATCACTGTCAGTAAACCCAATCAAATCAAGATCAGATTTTTCTTTGTACAATATCACCTGAGTTCTTGTTCCTTGAACAAAGTTCAGGTTCCTCTTGGCTGATCTCCAGTGGATCTAATCAGGATGATCCATGTATCTCGAAGCCACCCTAACTGCATAAGATGAATCGGGTTGAGTGTGTGTAAGATAAAGCAAACACCCAATCAACTGCTTATACAGTGTATTATTTACCATAGGAGAAGAACCTGCTTCTTCAAGCTTAACTCCTGAAAGGAATGGAGTCTTGCTTGGCTTGCAATATTTCATGTTGAACTTGATGAGAAAATATGAAGCATACTTGGATTGATGTACTTTGATTCCATGTTGTGATTGAGCAATTTTGAGACCCAAGAATTGGCTCAAGAATCCCAAATCTGACATGGAAAATGCATGGTTCATTGCATCCTTCAAGGAGGAAATATTTTTCTTTGAACTTCTTGTAATCAGTAGGTCATCCACATATAAAACAATAATCATCAAAAAACCATGAATCAGATTCAAATAAACATTCGGATCATACTTACATCGAACAAAACTCAATGACAACAGAAAGCCATCAATTTTGGCATACCAAGACCTGGGGGCTTGCTTGAGCCCATACAATGATTTATTTAACCTGCAAACTAAAGATGGATTAGAAACAAACCCTTCAGGTTGCTGCATATAAATCTCTTCAGTGAGATCTCCATTTAGGAAAGCACACTTCACATCCATGTGATGTACTTCCCACTGCTTCGAAGCTGTAATGGCTAGAGCTAGCCTTATGGAGTCCATATTTTCTACTGGTGCAAAGGTTTCATTGTAGTCAATACCATGTAATTGTGAGTATCCCTTGGCTACCAATATTGCATTATATTTCAAAGGTGAACCATCAGCAGCAAACTTAGTCTTGAACACCCACTTACACTCAACTAGCTTCCTCCCTGGGAAAAGATCAACCAGTTCCCAAGTGATGATCTTCTGGAGTGAGATGAATTCTTCCTGCATGGATTTTTTCCATATTGGATCATCTGAGGCATCTTCATATGTCTGTGGATCTGATTCAACCATTAAATAGAACTTTTCAGAAAATAGAGGATCTTTCACACAAAGGGCACTCTCAAATTGAGATCTAGTCCTCCTAGTGTCATTGGGATTTCCAGCTAGTTCTCCAGCTGCATGAATGGTCTTTGATGCCCATTTTGGTCTTGTTGGACTATTAGGATCTGCAATTAAATCATCATTATCATACATATCAGAATCAGCAAACTCATTAGTCTCTTCACTTACAGTCAATGGTTCTGGTGATGAAGAGGACTCTCCAACTTCAACTATTGTTAAAGGATCTTCTTCGAACTGAACACTTATTTCATTGAAAGCTTTGTTAGTGCTCAAGTTGATCAACTTGCACCCTTTTGAATCTTCAGAATACCCAACAAATAGGCACTCTTGGCTTTTGGGGTTGCAAATCCTTCCTCTTTTCAGTTGGAATTCTAGCCCAAGCCTTTGAGCCAAAAATCCTTAAATGGGTCACATCTGGCTTGTGCCCACTCCAAGATTTGAAAGGAGTAATACCATCAGGTGCTTATGAGGCACCCTTTTCTAGATGTAGGATGCACAGTTTATAGCCTCGGCCCAAAACTTTGGTGGCAAATTCTTAGCCTCCATCATGCAAGTTGCCATCTCTTTCAGTGATCTGTTCTTTCTCTCATCAACACCATTTTTTTGTGGTGTGTAAGGGATAGAATGTTGCATCTGGATACCTACATGTTTGCAATACTGAATGAAATCAGACTTGACATACTCACCACCATTTTTAGATCTAAGGATCTCCAGTCTCATCCCAGACTGGTTCTCAACCAAGGCTCTATAGACTTTGGAAAGGTCAAAAACTTCATACTTATGATTTAGGAAGTAAACCCAACAATACTTGGAAAAGTCATCTATGAAGGTGAGTGGATATTTTTCTTGACTCATGGACATATGAGGAAATGGACCCGCAATGTCACTGTGGATCAACTCAAGAGGTGCAGAGGCTCTCTCATGACTAGCTCCCTCATACGTGTGCTCTGAGTGTTTTCCTAGGATACAACCTTGACAAACTCCTTTAGAAAACTTGATCTTTGGTAACCTTATGACCATATCTTTGTCACTCAAATAAGAAATACACTTGTAGTTAAGATGGCCAAATATTTCATGCCAAATATTTCTTGCTTCATTAGAATGAATGAGAAGAGCAGAGGGGTTTGAGTAGGGTAGAAAGTGGGAAAACTTGTATACCTTCGAAGTGTGATCAACAACACCTTTTGCTATGACTTTACCATTCTAAATCTCAGTGATTTCAACTTCTTTAGGGGAGAATATGACCTTCTTTGGAGACCCAGTGTGAGTCATCTGATACACTGACAAGAGATTAGAGGCAAGACCTAGAGCATACAACACATTATTGAAATTACCATGGTCAAGATCAATCCTACCCTTCCCCAAACTGTCAGTGAGAGAGTCATCTCCCAAAACTATTGGTGGACGTTTCGACATTTCAAGAGAGGAGAATGTATCCTTTGTCGAAACCATATGTCTGGAAGCTCCAGAATCAATGATGAAGCTAGGTGAGCTTGATGTGCCAGCAACCAAAGCATGTACTCTCTCTATGTCTTCTGAATTTGATCCTCCTTCCCTCTTATTTGAGCAATCAGGAAGGGATATGTTATTCTTCTCCAAGAGTTGGTTCAACATGTCAATTTGCTTGTTCATATAGGAGCTCTTAGGATGATAGACCTTACTGCAGTATGCGCACTTGCACATTTCTCCTTTATTCTTCTTCTTCTGGGAGTTCTTCCTGGAGCCTTGGGGCTCCTCTTGAGACTTTTCCTTGTCTCTCTTTTGCTCAAGTGGCTTTTTAGCTTTCTTCTTGCCTTTTAAATCCACCCTTGAATCTCTAGCAACCAAATATTGGTCTTTGGAAGTTTTGATGGTGCCCATCATCACCAATTTATCTTGCTCCCGGGTG
Organism: Pseudotsuga menziesii; assembly: GCA_001517045.1. Taxonomy (NCBI): domain Eukaryota; kingdom Viridiplantae; phylum Streptophyta; class Pinopsida; order Pinales; family Pinaceae; genus Pseudotsuga; species Pseudotsuga menziesii. The sequence goes on from LPNX010947535.1 coordinate 758,307, forward strand.
AGGGATTCCATGAACTCTGCAAGCTTAGGCATATTCCAAGCTTGTGCTATCAACTTTGTGGCATGGAAGTTCAAAACAAACACTGAGTAGTCAAGACCAAGCTTAGAGAGTATGGCCAAGACTAGTTTATCTTCCTTCTTTTCGATCCCACATTGTTTTAGCTGCAAAACGAGGGCCTTGATCTTGGAAAAGTAGAGCTGTAATGATTCGAAGCTACTGGGACTCAAGGAGATCAGCTCATTCTCGATTTGATGTCCTCTCATCTCATCCGTCTTTCCAAAAATCTCTACAAGCTTCTCCCAAACCTCAATAGGTGATGTCAATCCATCAAGACGGAAGCGGAGGTCTCTTGAAATGCTCAGACACAAAATACCATAGGCCTCATCCCTCCTGTTGTGCCATTTAATTTTCTCTGCAACTGCATTGGGATTTTCCTCAGTTTCCATGGTAACCCTGTAGATACATTTCTCTCTCAAAAATATCTCCATCTCATCTTTCCACTCAAAGAAATTGAATGGAGTCAAGATGATCTTCTGAGATTGGTCCATAGCTTAGCAACTGTGCCCTCCAATCAGCAGAATGCGCTCCCAGTCAAGATGTTGAACCTGCAATAGCAATATGGAAGGAGAGAATTGATCTACAAAGGCTCTGAGACCATGTGGAAATTGAACCCAAGTGATATAACAATTACACTCACAAAATTGCTAATCAAACATGCAAAATTCACACCAAAGAAGATTGAAATTGGAGCATAACACTAATTTGTATTGAGTAAGTGTATAATAGCCAACCTTATGAAGTAATAGCCTGCTCAAATATATAATTACATTAGTGGTTCAAAAGCATAAGGATGCTATTCGAAATAGTAAAAAATTAGGCGTACCAAAAATAGTCAAATCCCCCCTAGGTGCATAAAGTTGTTTCCAAATATATGAAGATGCTCACAAATTTGCTAAAGAAAGTGGGAAAGATTAAGAGTGATGGAAAGAAAACTCATTTATGCTTTTTTTTTAGAAAAGGAAGGAGGATGATGTGGGAAAAAAACAAGGCAGTTACACCCTAGACTAGCTTTTCCTTTTTCCTTGAAAATGTTGTAAAGCAATGCAGCTTTCAGAAAAAGCAGAACTACACTTTGGTAACCAGGAATAAAAGTAGACTTCCGAAAATTGGTTTCCAACATGTTTCCCAAGCGCTTTATGACCTATTTTTAGGATGCGTTGACTTCTAGGACATGTGGAAGGCAACTAGCATAGAATGGAATCTAGAAATCTAGGTAATAAGACAAAAATGATTAATTAATGTCAAATGTAGGTAACTATGGGTTGATTTTTCTAACAAACTTCCTGATCCAATCAGATTCATTGATCTTATCTCTAAGTCAATCTGGGCCGTCGATCTAACCATCGATTTTGGCCTCAAAATCACCTTTTCGCACCAATATTTCCTCATCAATGATTCCCCACCGTTGATATTTGTCAGTCATTTTCCTGACCGTCAATCTCCAGATTGTGGGATGCAGGATGTCTCCTGGCCGGTTTTTCCTTTCCGCAAGATTCTTTTTGCGGGCTCCTTTCCGCAAGCTTCTTTCTGCAAGGTTATTTCTGCAATTTTCCTTCTGCACCGTCGATTTGTTTTAGTGGAACTAACTTTAGGCGTCCGATATTTCTAGAATATGGGTTGTTGGATGCAGGATGCAGGATGCATAACATTTCGGCTTTCTGCAAGCTCCTTTCCGCAATTTTTCTTCTGCGCCGTTGATCTTTTGAGGATTGTTTCCTAACCATTGATCTTGCGGATTGCGGGATGTGGGATGCGGAATCACACTTACCTATTTTCGACTTCAGCAATTTTCTTCTTCAACTTTGTTCCCACATTTTCATGGATTGTTGATTTTCTTGCAGATTTACCCTTGACCATCCGATCTTGATCTTTTGCGGAACTTTGGCTTTTCCGCCTATCTTTTGTGAGATGCTTCCTAACCGTCCATTCTATAACTAATGCAGATCTGCATTTTTTCTTTGTGGATTTGTTGGCCAAAAAATGTAACCTATAGGGTATTATGGCCAAATACTGAAAAACAGCCCACACACTCGACTTACCGTAATCTTGTATGTGTTTGGTATAACTGTTTTTCACAGGTTAAAGGCCCTGTTGCCTGTAAAATATGCTCTCAATGTAGAGAGTCTCTTGGGATATATATGGTAAGCTCTATTTAATCAAATCTTCACTCAAATCAAATAAAGATCTAATTAAAATAACTAACTAATGCTCATAAATATATTAAACTAAAACAACAAATAATAGTAGCTCCTAATCTCTATCTATAATAATCTAAGATGCAATATGACTATCCCAAAAAAATGGGAGCTGGAATTAATAATCAGATAACAAGTTTTATTTGAAAATTTGATCTATGATCCTGCAATATTAGGAAAGCCCATTCTCAGCAGATACAGATCTAAATCAACTTACAATAAAATAATAGTTTATCATAAATCAATTTGAAAATGAGACAAAACTCATAATCAGAATAAATTTAACATAGTATTGAAGCATAAAAGAAATTACACCCAAGTACTAACGCTGAAATGAATAAGTTCACCTTACACAGTCAGTACTTTGTATGAAATTATATCATTATCAACTAAAGAAAAGGAACATGAAGAAATTCATTTACTTTTCTTTATGACAATTAATTATTCATACTTCAACACTAAGTACTTTGTTCAAAATCCATTAACAAGAGTTTTCACATATAAAGATATATACATATGATAAGGAAATTCAACACAGGAAAACAATATTAAGACAGCATGATAATAACTGATAGACTTAGCTAATGTCTTTAGTATGTCTGTAAAACATAGCAATCCTCAGAAAAAGTTCTAGAGGAACACAAATAAAATAGAATAATATTAAGTGTTGTATTATATTCGTTTATCACAAGTTTCAGGATTCCAACCCATTGCTTCAGTTCTGAAGTTGCTTATAAAGGAAAAATAAAAGACTACAACTGACTAACTAGAAATCCTATTTCTTAGGAAAGATTCTAATCATATCCAAATAAGGTGTAACGATGACCAGCTTCATAGGCACATTGTTACAAAATCATCCAGAAAGAAAGATATGCCCAGAGTTTTAACTTACTGGAAAAGTTCCAGCGTTAAACTCTCCCAATCATAGTAACACCATATTGGGTAATCCATGCTAACAGAAGCTTAGAAATAGGAACGAAGTAATTATTGAGCATCAAATCAGTTGTAAGTCCCAAACATTCTTCATTGAGTAGCCACATATGATCAAAAGACACGAAGGCAGACCAACATCTAGTTTCATCCCAACGGTTTCTTTAACACCCATACATATTAACAAAATGTTGTTTTAGCAAAATTTAATGATGATAAATTAAGCATGAGTGAGATATCTGCAGAATTTTAATTCTGTAGATATCTCAATTTAATCATTTAGACCATGAATTGAACCGAAACTGATGAACCCAAAACATCACTAACCTCTAAGAATCTATCCAAAACCCTCTGTAGGCATAATGTAAGATACAAAAGACAAAATTTAGAAGTCACCAAAAAACAAAGTATCAGGTTTTTAATCCCGACTCAATTGAGAATCGGATGGGTACACTTCTCCTAGCTTCATTCAATTTAGCCCTGAACTTGACAGCCATGGTCCTGTTAATTCTATTCTGTCTTTTCAATCTTTGATTCTTTAACAAAATCCTTTTCATCATTTATTTTCATTTCAACTTTTTCCCTCTTAACACATCCCATTTCTCAACCCAGGTGATTAATTCAGCTTTTAAAGCTTTAATTTCTTCTAGGGCGATTGTTTGAATAACTTGTGCTTCCTTTAAATCTGTTTGCAGGGAAGAAATCAATTGGGAATGAGGATTTGGATCAGTTTGGTCTTTTGACTCTCTTTTCAAGTTTACTTGGGCTTCTTTAGTTAAGTGAGGCTTTCTGTCAATTTCTTGGATACCCTCATGATTTACTTGTTGACTATCAAGCACCTTGTTTGCAGAGATAGAGATGTATTTAAGATATAACATAGATGGTCCTATGGGATTTGGATTCGGTCGAATGTCTGAAGAATCACTCAGCTCAACAACTGAGACATCCCCAACACTCAAATTCCTCTTTGCAAGCAGAGCAGCTGTCATACTGTGTGTGGTTCTTCGTATAGTCGGTTTGCTCATAGCACTGCTAGTCTGATTTTCAGCCTTTGTTTGCTTCGTATTAACCTGTGTATGAGAAGAACTCTTGTCTTGACCGGTTAAAGGAGTTGAGGGTTTCCTTCCTCAACCTTGAAAATTATTCGCAGGAGCTTCAACACTAGTTTCCACCTCAATTTTCACATTGTCCAGACTTAGGGTTTGATCAGGCTGAAACCCTTCATCCCCCAAATCATCTTGAGAACCAGAGTCCTCGAATTCAAGCTTATCCTCTTCATTGTTTACTCGCCTACGTCGAACCCTAGGCCTCTATTTGGGCCATTCCTCGTTAACCCCAAACCCATTTCTCACAAGGGAAGAATCCCAGGTCTGACCTAGTTCTTCCAACTGACTCGACACAAGAATTTTAATTAACCCATGGTGGAATAAACTTCTAGTTTTGTCTCCAACATTAGACTGGTAAGTGGACACCATTTTATGCAAACTGTTCAAAAAGAAAAAGGGCATATTGATAGGGTAACCCTTAAATATCAACAACAGTCGAAGGTGATAAAATTGTGTCTGAGATAGCCTACCCTCACAAGTTACATACCTGATGACTAGCTCCAGAAGAGCCCTCCACTTCTTCATGAATAACCGGGATGGGAAGCCGGATTTGGACTTAGTTTTTCAATGAGCAGGGGTAAGAAACCCTTTCCACTGGTCATTCTTAATATGTTTTCCTTTATACCACTTCTCACCAGCTTGTGACAAGCAAATAGCTTGAGAAATGAAATTCTAAGACAACTTAATCTCAATGTCTCCCACCTGTGCACGAACCCCATCAAAAGACTCTGCGAATGCCTTAGAAAAATCCATATTAAAACCAGAAAATTTCCGAAGGAACTCCAACCATCCATACCTCGACACGATCTCTCGACACTCGGGAGCAGCATACAGGTATTCGTCACCAATAAGTTCTAACCTAGACACTGGAGCCATGGCAGTGGATACACAAAACTCTAGGGTTTTTGAAACATATATTACAAGATGCAATCGTTTCATTAACAGTATAGGCATTACCAGCAATACTCTGAAATACCCTATTTTATTAAAACCCTGAAAACCTTCCTGTAAGTCCATCATATCATGAATTAGCAGAGACAAGAGGTTTCAAAGACAACTTACCAAAGCATAATGAGCCGTAGGATAGTCACACAGGCGAGTTATTGCAAGTGATGTTTGCATGATTCAGGACCATGTGACCAAACCAATGTCAAAAACTTAGAAAGTGACTTTAGACCTTCATCACAAACTCTAATATCAACCTATTTCAAAAATATGAACTTGAAATAAGTGATGAGCATATAGTATAGTAGGGTTCATGAAGATTCACATTAAATTCACCTTAAAACTTTTGACAACTAGATAAGATAAATGATTCAGAAGTGATGAAGCTTTACCAAATTTTCCACATGAATTAGAAATAACAGTTATCACATCATGCAGTACATAGTTTCAATTAATAAATAATACATTCATTTGATTTTAATCAAACATGAGTGATGGGTGGAAAAATAGGAGCTACTAATCTTTTGTAATTATAATCCTTCTGATGATTGACAGAAATGAAGAATTCAGATCATAAGAGTTGAATTTTTGCTGCTACTAATGTTCAACCAGTCGGAATCGATTAGTCAAGTAAGTTTCTGTCAAGAGTGCCTTAAGAATCAAATATTCTTAGGGAACTCCTAATATATCAATGATGAGTTTTCTTATCAAGACAAAAGAATCAATATTGCCTGAACATTATCAATCTTCAAATTATTTGTGTTAAAAAAAATGCTCCGAAGGGTGTTTCCTGCCAACAGTTGGCGACATGCTAGGACCGAACCAGTTATCTATGTAAGAAGACACCATCCAAACTTCAGATAATCACAAATAATGCCATTAAATATCGAATCTATGCCTAAGTGACTCAAATTCAAAACAGTCTGAACATGTGACTAGACCTCAACATATTTCTATAACAACCCTATGACTGTCATCTGAGTGTTTTGATCCTAATCAGACTCAGGCAAAAGCAAGATGACTTAATTCCAATGAAAATCGATAAGGTCAAAAACAAGTTAACCAATACTCGTATAGATATGGCTTCTCAAAAATATTAGTTGGTTTTCCCCCACATTAAAGAAACACAGCAGAAAATACTCTTTTTTTTTGTTTTTGTTAGTATATATACAAATCATATTCACGGAGACAAACATGAAAAGAATTAATCAAAAACACTATCTTAGCTTGGTGACCAAATAGATAGCCTTATTCACCAACCCTACCAGAAACTGATCAGGCGAACTCGTGATGAGACTTCCTGTCACTCAGTTATTAGACTGAGAGTCACTGTCATTGGCTTGGTAACCAAATTTTGATGTCATTCCAATAGAATTTATGATCATAAGCAGGCCGGCTCGTGATGAGACCTCCTGTCTTCTGATAATACTTTTCATATTCACCTAATTTTAAGAGTATTGTCCCAGTTGAACGTCCAAATGTATTCCAAAAATGGAGGGAAGAACCACAGACTACTCAAGAGTGCTTAGAGATAACCAGATATCTTCAACAAGTTTTTGAGCTTAGCAGACATCTATTGAAATCAGTAAATAAATTACCCGAAGTACTTGATCTGTAGGAAGACACTCAAAGAGAACAATCAAGGACTGCTGACAGAAAAATTGAGGAGGCTTAAATTGACACAAATCTTGAAACCAATCACTTATTAAAGATTCGATACTCCCTGTCATCATAAATGATTGCAGTCTGGTATGCATTTCAATCATCAGGTTCTAAGTTCATGCAAAATGCTTCATGTTGAATCTTGTGATTGAATAAAGGAAATGCTTTAAAAAACGAATATTCACAGAGCCAGAACACAAACTTATGTACAGTAAATGATCTGAAGAGTTGGATTATTTTCATAAACTATCACCTAGAATTGCAAATAAGCATTATGATGATGATAATAACGAAAATAATTAGTAAATGTAAGATCGAAAATTCCAGCCAAAAATCAACATAAACTGCAATCTTATGTATAGAAATCTACATAGATGGAAATATACAATGGAAAGATTTGATGATGTGCAATTATTGAAAGTACTTTTTAAGGGAATTCCCATTTACCAGAAGGGTATCGAGCTGTCCTTGTAAAGTCTTTAAACGGAAGGTATTTGAACCAAGATGTTCTGCTATAACATACGGACCTAACCAAAGACGTTGAAATTTGGTATGTTCCCCTTTATCCTCATGTGCTTTGTCCCATCTCAAAAATAGATCATGTACTTGCAGTTCTCGATTCGAGGATGAGCCACGATCAAACCATGCCTTAATAATTTGCTGGTGTTTTGCAAAGCGTTTCTTGGCATTTTCTCTTTCTTCTTCCAACTTCAGTAGTAGATTAATTCTTTCTTCTATGGCTGAACATTTAGTCTCTTGTACAGCTTGTGCAAGCTGTAAGGAATGTAAACACAGGTTTGGAGGAAGAATAACATCTACTCCATATACCAAAAAGAAGGGAGAATTACCAATAGATGATTTTGGAGTGACCCTATCAGCCCACAGATCTTGATGCAGGATAGTATGCTAGTTCCTGTGATTTTCAGCAATGGATCTTTTCAAAATTTTCAGCAAATTCTTACTTGTGGATTCAGCAAGGCCATTGCCTTGTGGATAATAGTTTGCTGAATATCTAATCCTAATTCCCTTTTCTAGTGCAAATTCAGTCAATTATCCAAAAGAAAAATAAGATGCATTATCAAATACAAGAGTTTCAGGCACTCCAAATCTGGTGATTATATTAGCTTCAAGGAAATGTAATACCTTATTCGTATTAACCACTCGCAGGGGTTCAGCTTCATACCATCAAGTAAAATAATCGGTAGCAGTTATAATATACTTATGCTAAAGGGAGGAGGATGGATTTATTGGTCCAACGATATCAATTCCCCATTGTTGAAAAGGCATGTCTACCATCACAGGTTGCAACGGAAAAGCTAGTTTTTTAACTCTGCCAGCTGCGGTCTGACAATCCTGACATATTCTAACGAAAGCATGAGCATCTTTAAATAGATTTGGCCAAAAATAGCCTGCACTCATAATTTTATGAGCAGTAGTATCACCACCAAAGTGGCCACCAACGGGTCCATCAAGTAGTTGTGTTAAAACTAAATCAGATTCTTCCTTCTCTAGAAAACGAAGTAGAACTCCATCTGCATTCTTCCTGAAAAGTACATTATTTACCAATTGATAGGGTGTTGATTTTAATCTCACTGCTCTTTTATTTTTTGGATCTAAATGATCTGGGGCAGTGCCAGTTTCAAGGTAGATGCGAATGTCGGTATACCATGAGCTAACAGGATCTGGGATAAAACAGATTTCTTTCTGCAATAAAACAACATCTAAAGGCGTGTCACTCTGGTCAACAGGGAGATGTGATGATTCAGCAGCCAACTTACACAACCCCAAACCTCATATGACTTGATAGGGTTTAATCTCTAGATCATATTCCTGAAGAGCATCCATCCAATGTGTTATTTTTCCTCCAAGGTCCTTTTGTACCAATAAATTTCTTACAGCACTAAATGGAACAATTACCTTGGTTTTGGACTTAAGAAGGTAAGGGCGGAAATGTTTTATTGCTTTGAACACAGCAAAATCCCGTTTGTCCACTTCGTGATAATTTAGTTCAACTCCTTTTAAATTTGAGCTCATGAAGGATATAGGTACTTCATCCTCCTACTGATTCTTCTGAGTAAGAACAGCTACATAAGATATATCAGATGCAAAAGTATAGAGAATAAAGTCTTTCCTAAAGTCAGGACTCACAAGTGCGGGTGCCTCAGCTATGGCTTCTCTAATCCTTATAAATGACTTCTTTTCTCTACCCCCCCATGAAAAACTACTGTCTTTTTTAATCATATTATGGATTGGACGGACAATTTCAGAAAAATTTGGAACAAATATCCTTACGAAGTTTATCTTTCCCAAGAAGGATTGCATGGATTTCTTGGTAGCAGGAAAAGGAATTTTAGAAATGGCTTCTATTCTCTCTGGATCAATCATGATCCCTTCTTTTAACACTACAAACCCTAGCAAAATTCCCTCAGTTACTGCAAATATTGACTTTTTGGGGTTGAGGGAAATACCAAATTTCTTGCAGCGTTCAAGCACTTTTCGTAAGTGTGAGATGTGATCAGGCCTATTTTTTGAAAATACAGTAACGTCGTCCAGATAGACAACGACAGAATGGTTTATCAAACCTATGAAATCAGCATCCATCGCTCTTTGGAATGTACCCCCAGTGTTTATCAAACCGAAGGGCATCTTCCTGTAGGCATAGGTTCCCCAGGGTGTCCTAAAAGTGGTTTTCAACTGATCTGCAGGAAAAACAAGAACTTTGTTATACCCAAAGAAACCATCTAATAAAGACAACATCTGAGCACCTGACACCTTTTGAAGGATTTTCTCCATGGGCGGGACAGGGTAGTTTTCCTTTTCGGATGATCGGTTTAGGTTTCATAAATCCACACATAGACGAATATCTCCATTCTTCTTCCTAACGGGAACAAGGTTAGCCACCCATTGCGTATGGCGTACAGGAAATATGATCCTAGTAGTAAGTAGTTTATTCAATTCTTCTTTACTGTTGGTTCTAGGGTAGGGTGCATTTTCCTTAATTTTTGCTGGAATGGTTTTGACTGAGGCTTCATGGGGATCACATGTTGTATGATCTGGGTGTCAAAAATTTTTAGATCATCATAAGACCATGCAAACATGTTTTTGAATTCACTAAACAACTTCAGGAAGGCCAATTTTTCATCTAGAGTGCAATCTGACCCTAAGTTGATATTTTGAAGATTCAATTCTGTGCCTAAATTAATGGTTTCATAATGCATGTTTGACCTGTTTGTCCTACAATTAGGAACTCCCTTGAATTTATCATGCAAATCATCAAAATTTTCAAGCCTAAGAACTGACATAGGGATTGAATTTACCTGTTCAAAAGACTTATCAATGGGACAAGGCTGGTGAATTACCGAAAAATTATGTAGATCCTCATCATGTGTAATTTCATCGATCGCTGATTCCTTAAAAGCATCTTCCCCTGTTAAGAAAGAAATAATCTATGAATCATCATTAAAGACCCGCCAATTAGTAATATTATCTGGAATGGATGGTCTAAATAATAATTCGATAGAAAAAGTATTAGGGGAAAAATTTTCAGCAGGAATAAGTCGTGAAGCTACATTTGCTAACAAATCAGTTTCTTGATTCTAAAAACGAGGAATGGATTTTATATTAAAAGCATCAAGTGCTGAAATCAGATTCCATACCTCCCTTTGATACCTTTGCAGGTGATTAGATAGATAGTGAATGGAATTACGGACCTACCTAACAATTATTTCAGAATCACCAAATGCAATCAGAATTTTAACTTTTAAGTCTAATGCCTTCTTCAGTCCTTGTATAAGGGCTTCATATTCAGCTGTGTTGTTTGTGAAAATAAATTCAAGTCTACAAGACATCATGAATTTGTTTCCTGCAGGGTCTAGGAGCATACAACCTATTCCTGCACCTTCATTTGATCGGGATCCATCAAAATATAAATGCCAAGGCTTATCAACAAGACTATTTACATCATTTACAGTATTCACATTATTTACCAGACTAGGGGCAGCTTCCTGAAAATCACAATGCAGAATTTCTGATTTATTTACAAAATTGATAAATGCAGATTTAAGTGCAGGAAAACTTCTTAAATTAGAATCATACTCATAGTTTCCTAGAATAGAATCACTGAAAAGATCTGGTTCATTAGGAGAATTTATTTCAGTCACCGTGTGTTTCATGTACCTTTCTCTGTCAATTCTAATATGATTTGGACACCCATTTTTAGGCAACCATAAATGTGACCAATCGGTTGAAAAATATCCTTTTAAGGCTTGAAACCAGTCATGACTTAAAAATATCCCATAGACATCTGGTATGTCTGCCACCACTACATCAATAACCTGGAAGATCTGTGGATTGGTAGCCATCCTAATCATTACTCCTTTTAATTCTCCTATAATTTTTACCTTGGATCGATCTAATTGGATGATTTGGATTTCAAAAGGAGTGGGCTTGGCATTTAGCTTCTTACAAACCGAGTAAGGCATGACGTTTGATGAAGCTTCGGAATCTATCATACAATTATGAACAGTCCGGTTGAAAATTTCAAACGTTAGCAGAAAAGGTGGAGTTGTAGATTTGGAGTTCTTACCTATAAGTGAATCCTTATCAGCAGCTATTTTGACATTACTGTTATAGCCTACTATTGTTTTACTAGTTGTAGGATCAAGGTTATTAGCTGGAGATACAGAGGGTTGATTCTTTGCTTTGGTGGTTGATGAATTTGATAAATTAGAAAGTATCGAACCATTGGGCATGGGATAAATTTTCAATAGATCAAACATGCTAATATTAGCCCTCTTTTTCTTAATATCTTCTATGATGTCATATTGTAGGTCTATACCTTGAGTGACAGGCTGTTGATTTGAAGTTTGAGGACTATTCTTAGGTGCTGATGATGGTTGCGGATATACAGGCCCTTTACTTTTGGTGTTATGGGTGTGCTTGTTTACAAAGACAGAATGGTCACTAGACTCTCCTTCTTTGACTGAACTATCCCAGAAATGGCAATTAAGTGGAAGAGGATCTTCAGAAGTTTCCTCTTCGGTTTCAGGCTGATCAGATTCATGATCATCATCTAACTCCTGATTGGTTGAGGACTCCGGTAAGGCATAAACAACTCTTATAGTATTGAAAACTTCTTCATTAGTTGATATGTCAAGGGGAGTATTTTGCCTATCGTTTGAAGATGTAAACGGTCAGTATGGGGTCTTGAAATTTCCTCTGTTTGAAGTACCCTCCACGTTGTTTCTTTTCAATATCACCACTTCATTTGTAAGAGACTTAATTGCTTGTTGTAATTTCTCTACATCAAAAGCAGGGGCATCTTTTTTATCTGTGTTAATTCTAGAAGTGGTTTCATTGCGTTTACGAAGAGAACCATTAGCCTTTCCATTATTTTCTGGCTCGAACGTCAATGGATTTTTCTCAACCTTTATTGCTTCATCAAAGGTTTCAACTAAAGTGATTTTACCGGCTTGTTTTACAAACATACCCAGGTATTTAGGTAAGGATGAAGCATAATTCTTGATTATGATGTCTTCTGGAGGTTGGGAGGCCACTGGTATCTTATTCAGAAGAGTAAGAAAAAATTGATTGAAATACTTTATCCTTTCTTTGCTCTCCATCTTAATCCTAGCCAATTCTAGCGCTAACACAGTAGGAGTTTTATCTTCACCAAACTTGTTCAGGAATGCTTGACTAAAATCACTCCAGCTTGTTATGGATCCTTGTGTCAGGGAAAAATACCAAACTGCAGCCTTTCCTTCGAAAGTTAAAGGGAATAGTCAACATACCACATCCTCGTGCTGGACATTCATAGTCTGAACAACCAAGATGAACTTGTCAATGTGATTATCAGCTAAGCCCTTATCATCCGGGTCAAACTTAGGTAGCAGTTTATTAGGGTGTTTGGGTAAGTTATGTTGTAGTCCAGGTACAGCAATAGCACCACGTCGTAACCATGGTCTATCGGCATTAGGGTTACCCTGATTACGGTCACCCATGTCTAGATCGGGTTCTGAGTCCGATGAAGACTCGTTTTTATGGCCATGAGGACTATCTGGTGGTGATTTAGGAGGTGAAGGAGGTAGATTAGATCCACCTGCAGATAACAATCGTCGAGAAGTTTTATGACCAGCTACTCCTCTTAATAGATTACTAAGGTGATAATCAGGAGTCCCTACTAATGATTCAAGAGGTTCTTCTCCAACTGAATCAGTAGCTGACTCAGTCACTGCCAATGTTTGGAAATTAGTTCTGCTTGGTAATCCAAAGTTAATTGGGGGAATCCCTGTTTGGTGAGAATATGCTCTGGTTAAGATTCTACGTGATTCCTCTAAATTTTGACTTATCTATTCGGGGGAAACTAGTGAGACATTAGGGTCCCTTTCAATGATAGTCCTAATTGTATCTAGGAATGGAGTATTTACAGTTTCAGGTTGTGGTGTAGAGACCGGGGTAAACAATGTTCCAAAACTTATGAGGGAGGAAGTTGGTTGATCACTGGTAGGAGTACTATGCGATCGATCATCCATTAAGCTTTCAACTCAGGCCCTCCTTCTAGCACCATTTGTTGGCCAGGAAATGTAACCTATAGGGTATTATGGCCAACTACTGAAAAATAGCCCACACACTCGACTTACCGCAATCTTGTATGTGTTTTGTATAACTGTTTTTCACAGGTTAAAGGCCCTGCTGCTTGTAAAATATGCTCTCAATGTAGAGAGTCTCTTGGGATATATATTGTAAGCTCTATTTAATCAAATCTTCACTCAAATCAAATAAAGATCTAATTAAAATAACTAACTAATGCTCATAAATATCTTAAAATAAAACAACAAATAATAGTAGCTCCTAATCTCTATCTATAATAATCTAAGATGCAATATGATTATCCCAAAAAAATGGGAGCTGGAATTAATAATCAGATAACAAGTTTTATTTGAAAATTTGATCTATGATCCTGCAATATTAGGAAAGCCCATTCTCAGCAGATAAAGATCTAAATCAACTTACAATAAAATAATATTTTATCATAAATCAATTTGAAAATGAAACAAAACTCATAATCAGAATAAATTTAACATAGTATTGAAGCATAAAAGAAATTACACCCAAGTAATAACGCTGAAATGAATAAGTTCACCTTACACAGTCAGTACTTTGTATGAAATTATATCATTATCAACTGAAGAAAATGAACACGAAGAAATTCATTTACTTTTCTTTATAACAATTAATTATTCATACTTCAACACTAAGTACTTTGTTCAGAATCCATTAACAAGAGTTTTCACATATAATATAAAGATATATACATATGAAAAGGAAATTCAACATAGGAAAACATTATTAAGACAACATGATAATAACTGATAGACTTAGCTAATGTCTTCAGTATGTCTATAAAACATAGCAATCCTTACAAAAAGTTCTACAGGAACACAAATAAAATAGAATAATATTAAGTGTTGTATTATATTCGTTTATCACAAGTTTCAGGATTCCAACCCATTGCTTCAGTTTCGAAGTTGCTTATAAAGGAAAAATAAAAGACTACAACTGACTAACTAGAAATCCTATTTATTAGGAAAGATTCTAATCATATCCAAATAAGGTGTAACGAAGACCATCTTCATAGGCACGTTGTTACAAAATCATCCGGAAAGAAAGACATGCCCAGAGTTTTAACTTACTAGAAAAGTTCCAGCGTTAAACTCTCTCAATCATAGTAACACCATACTTGGTAATCCATGCTAACAAAAGCTTAGAAATAGGAACGAAGTAATTATTGAGCATCAAATCAGTTGTAAGTCCCAAACATTCTTCATTGAGTAGCCACGTACGATCAAAAGACATGAAGGCAGACCAGCATCTAGTTTCATCCCAACGATTTCCTTAACACCTGTACATATTAACAAAACATTGTTTTAGCAAAATTTAATGATGATAAATTAAGCATGAGCGAGATATCTGCAGAATTTTAATTCTGTAGATATCTCAATTTAATCATTTAGACCATGAATTGAACCGAAACTGATGAACCCAAAACATCACTAACCTGTAAGAATCTATCCAAAACCCTCTGTAGGCATAATTTAAGATACAAAAGACAAAATTTAGAAGTCACCAAAAAACAAAGTATCAAGTTTTTAAGGCCGACTCAACTAAGAATCAGATGGGTACACTTCTCCTAGCTTCATTCAATTTATCCCTGAACCTGACAGCCATGGTCCTGTTAATTCTATTTTGTCTTTTCAATATTTGATTCTTTAACAAAAGCCTTTTCATAATTTCTTTTCATTTCAACTTTTTCCCTCTTAACACATCCCATTTCTCAACCCAGGTGATTAATTCAGCTTTTAAATCTTTAATTTCTTCCAGGGTGATTGTTTGAATAACTTGTGCTTCTTTTAAATCTGTTTGCAGGGAAGAAATCAATTGGGAATGAGGATTTGGATCAGTTTGGTATTTTGACTCTCTTTTCAAGTTTACTTGGGCTTCTTCAATTAAGTGAGGCTTTCTGTCAATTTCTTGGCTACCCTCACAATTTACTTGTTGACTGTCAACCACCTTGTCTGCAGAGATAGAGACGTATTTAAGATCTAACATAGATGGGCCTATGGGATCTAGATTTGGTTGAACGTCTGAAGAATCACTCAGCTCAACAACTGAGACATCCCCAACGCTCACATTCCTCTTAGCAAGCAGAGCAGCTGTCATACTGCGTGTGGTTCTTTGTATAGCCGGTTTGCTCATAGCACTGCTAGTCTAATTTTCAGCCTTTGTTTGCTTCGTATTAACCTATGTATGAGAAGAAATCTTGTCTTGACAAGTTAAAGGAGTTGAGGGTTTCCTTCCTCGACCTTGAAAATTATTCGCAGGAGCTTCAACACTAGTTTCCACCTCAATTTTCACATCGTCCAGACTTAGGGTTTGTTCAGGCTGAAACCCTTCATCCCCCAAATCATCTTGAGAACCAGAGTCCTCAACTTCAAGCTCAGCCTCTTCATTGTTTACCCACCTATGTCGAACCCTAGGCCTCTGTTTGGGCCATTCCTCATTAACCCCAAACCCATTTCTCACAAGGAAAGAATCCTAGGTCTAACCTGGTTCTTCCAACCGAATGGACACAAGAATTTTAATTAACCCATGGTGGAATAAACTTCTATTTTTGTCTCCAACATTAGACTAGTAAGTGGACGCCATTTTATGCAAACTGTTCAAAAAGAAAAAGGGCATATTGACAGGGTAACCCTTAAATATCAACAACAGTTGAAGGTGATAAAATTGCGTCTGAGATAGCCTACCCTCACAAGTTACATACCTGATGACTAGATCCAGAAGATCCCTCCACTTCTTCATTAATAACCGGGATGGGAAGCCGTATTTGAACTTAGTTTGCCGATGAGCAAGGGTAAGAAACCCTTTCCACTGGTCATTCTTAATATGTTTTCCTTTATACCACTTCTCACTAGTCTGTGGCAAGCAAATAGCTTGAGAAATGAACTTCTCAGACAGCTTAATCTCAACGTCTCCCACCTGTGCACGAACCCCATCAAAAGACTCCGTGAATACCTTAGAAACTGCCATATTAAAACCAGAAATTTTTTGAAGGAACTCCAACCATCCATACATCGACACGATCTCTCGACACTCGGGAGCAGCATACAGGTATTCATCACCAATAAGTTCAAACCTAGACACTGGAGCCATGGCAGCGGATACACAAACCTCTAGGGTTTTTGAAACACAGATTACAAGATGCAATTGTTTCATTAATAGTATAGGCATTACCAGCAATACTCCAAAATACCATATTTTATTAAAACCCGGAAAACCTTCCTGTAAGTCCATCATATCGTGAATTGGCAGAGACAAGAGGTTTCGAAGACAACTTACCAAATCATAATGAACTGTAGGATAGTCACACAGGCAAGTTATTGCAATTGATGTTTGCATGATTCAGGATTGACAGATAGCAACCGTCAAATGACACGACTACAAAAACCTTAATTCCACCATTACTCTATCATTCATCGTAATTTCATAACGTGGTAATAATGGAGGTTAATTCATCATTTTTTAAACACATGACTCAATAATTTCCAAAACCCTAATTCTTCATTTAATAAATTCAATCACAAAATATACTCACCTTAGCATAAAATTAATATCTTACAGTAAAGGTCAAAACTGATCAGAGAATAATTTGATAATGTGACCAAACCAATGTCAAAAACTTAGAAAGTGACTTTAGACCTTCATCGCAAACTCTAATATCAACCTATTTCAAAAATATGAACTTGAAATAAGTGATGAGCATATAGTATAGTAGGGTTCATGAAGATTCACATTAAATTCACCTTAAAACTTTTGACAACTAGATAAGATAAATGATTCAGAAGTGATGAAGCTTTACCAAATTTTCCACATGAATTAGAAATAACAGTTATCACATCATGCAGTACATAGTTTCAATTAATAACTAATACATTCATTTGATTTTAATCAAACATGAGTGATGAGTGGAAAAATAGGAGCTACTAATCTTCTGTAATTATAATCCTTCTGATGATTGACAGAAATGAAGAATTCAAATCATAAGAGTTGAATTTTTGCTGCTACTAATGTTCAACCAGTCGGAATCGATTAGTCAAGTAAGTTTCTGTCAGGAGTGCCTTAAGAATCAAAGATTCTTAGGGCACTCCTAGGATATCAATGATGAGTTTTCTTATCAAGACAAAAGAATCAATATTGCTTGAACATTATCAATCCTCAAATTATTTGTGTTAAAAAAATGCTCTGAAGGGTGTTTCCTGCCAATAGGATTATACAAAAAATTATCCTCATTCATCGGATCTCATGCAGCTAACTATGCCACCTCATCATTGTGCCATGTCATCACTACCTTAGTCTTTCACTAAGTTTGTCCTGCCATCATATCCACTGGTTATTCCTTTGACATCAATGAAAACTATATACTGAAATATGCTAACAATCTCCCCCTTTGGCATTGATGGCAACCTCTAAACATTCTCCCCCTTTGACAACAATGACAAAGGATAACTTGTTATGCCAATGCTGCACTTATTTTGATATAGGATTTCCTGTCTCTCTTGTTTTTGACAACTCCTTCTATCATCATATCTCCCCTTTTAACTAAACTTGGTTATTTAACCAATGTATTATCATTTATATTAACATTTCATGTTCTTGAATGATAGCTTAACTGATAGATCCATGGACTCCCCCTGTCACTGTACTCCTCCTTTGTCAACATTTTTGTGACAGAGTCTACACTCAGCATTTTTCAACACTCTTCCATTTTCTGTTCTATGATACATGTTTCCCCTTTTTTTTAAACTTTGTTCCTGTTGCCATATCTAATGGTCTATTCTTCCTGTAAGTAAACTGGCTTTCGCTTTTACCAGAATTCCTGAATCCTGTGCATTTAGATCTACATCTAAAAATAACTAGCATATACTGCTGTATTCTTTTGGATTTTAGATCTATATCAATTGTCCAGAGATCCATAACTTCATATCCTCAACACATAGATTACTTCAGTTTATTACATAGTTTCTTTGGTCTCACTATCTTAGACATAAAGACTCATAACCTTAACCTTTTTCCTTTGTCAATGTTGAACTTATCCTGCTACCTTACCAATAGACTACATTTTTATTTTTAGACTTGAGTTTTCTCTTGTCAACCATTTATGTGTCATGACCTCAAATACTAAGTGAACATAATCATCTTTATCTTCTATTTTATTGCAGACATCATTGTCTTCATGACTCTCATATTTTGTTGTTCTCACATTACTTCATACTTTCTCTTATGACATCCATACACCATCCTTGATCACCCTTCATCTTTGAAGAAGATGGCTTTCAATATACTTTCAACATTAGATACCGATTGAATTTTTTCTTAGATACCAATTGGAATTTTCTGACTTTAACTCCTCCTAAGTATAAGATCCCTTCTAATGTTATTTTCAGGGTTTCCTTTTTAAAATCATGAGATACCTTTTTAGAAAAGGATCCCATAGTCATCACTACATCCTTCTTCATCACCTTCATCTTTATCAGGTTATTCTTCTACATCACTAAGTAGCTTTCCCTCATGATGAGTGTCATTTTTATCTGTGAACTCATTATTCTCAACATCAACTACAGAGACTTCATTAATGAATTAAAGTTTTGTTTCTTCTTAAGCTTCTAATTCTTTCATCCACACCTTTTCAGGAGGTGTACTATTTACTTGTCCTTTGTTAAATTTTCATATGCTTAGCTAAGACATTAGTATTTCATTTCATTTTTCATAAAAAAAAGCATATAAACAGGATCACTGAAAGATAGAAAAGGACAACCATACAAAAGGAACACAAAGATTTATCCTGGGAAAACCCTAAAGGGAAAAACCCAGCAAAAGATTCCTCAATATAGATGCCCCAAAAAGATAAAAGATAAAACCAGCAAGGAGATCAAATCCTGATCCTCCTCCTTCTCCAGCTACTTCTCTTCACTACACAAGTGAGAGTGTGTGTCATAAATGAGGAGCACTACACCTCTATTTATATTCATCCGTTCACTTAAGTTAACTCATATGTCATGTAGGCTTGAGTTAATCATGTAGGCTCGAGTTACACATGTAGGCTCAAGTAACCACACTGGGGTGCTAATGACCCACCTTTACAATTAGAGGGGACTGCCTCATGACTCTTATTAGTTCTTCCGATTAGGAGCATCGAGGTACAAAATAATACAAGTGGTTCTCCTGGTAGGACCAACGGGGACCACAAAGAAATACATATAGAATATTCTTTGAAGTTACAATATTTCAACACTCCCCCTTAACGAGAAGGGTATTCTATAACAACATCAACAACAACAATAATAGGAGAGAGATAGAGGACATCATCAACATCATTAGGGTGATACATCTATAAATCATTGGAAGCTTTTCAACATCATGTAGTCTTCATATTCAATCTTTAGTCTTCAGCATCATCAGTACTTTGACCGCTTCGATCAGCAACAACATCATCATCATACTCTGATCTTTCGATCAGAAACATCATCATGAAAACATCATCAAGAAATCATCAAAACATCAACATCATCATCATCAAAATATCATCATCATCACACTCTGATATTTCAATCAGAATCATCATTATCATCAGCCTCTGATCTTTCGATCAGAAACATCATCAATCGAACATCATCATACTCTAACATCAACTCATCATCATAGTCTGATCTTTCGATCAGTACGTCATCATCATCATACTTTGATAATACGACATCATCATCATCAGGATCTCATCATCATCCCATGTTGATCTTTCGATCAGAAACATCATCATCATCATCGCATTCTGATCTTTCGATCAGAAAACATCATCATCATCAGCAACATCATAATCATAAGCAACTT
>LPNX010947535.1:778984-792815 GCA_001517045.1 Pseudotsuga menziesii
GGAATCAACACATCTGTGGAACTCAGACAATCCTTCCTATTGGAATTACGGGATCAATTCATTGATCCTTCCTTTCATAATTAAGGGATTTAGGTCTTTACGGAGTTACTAACGATCCTTCCTTTTGAAATTACGAGATCAACACAGATGTGGAACTCAAACAATCCTTCCTATTAGAATTACGGGATCAACACATCTATGGAACTCAGACAATCCTTCCTATTGGAATTACAGGATCAATTCAATGATCCTTCCTTTCGGAATTACAGGATTTAGGTCTTTACGGAGTTACTAATGATCCTTCCTTTTGGAATTACGGGATCAACACATATGTGGAACTCAGACAATCCTTCCTCTAGGAATTACGGGATCAACACACGTTCTCGAGTACTGAAGTCACCGGATCTGTTTTGAACCGAATTTCAAGGATGATACAATCCTACCACATTCACGGGGACCGAGATCTCCATATACATTTTGAGCCGAGGTTTAGGGATGATGCAATCCACCACTTTCACGGGGGCCGAGACCTCCGAATACATTTTGAACCGAGTTTCAGGGATGATGCAATCCACCACTTTCACGGGGGCTGATACCTCCGGATACATTTTGAACCGAGGTTAAGGGATGATGCAATCCACCACTTTCACGGGGACCGAGACCTCCAGATACATCTTGAACCAAAGTTCAGGGATGATGCAATCCTACCACATTCACGGGGGTCAAGACCTCCGGATACATTTTGAACCAAAGTTCAGGGATGATGCAATCCCACCACATTCACGAGGGTCGAGACCTTCGGATACATTTTGAACCGAAGTTTAGGGATG
This sequence comes from Pseudotsuga menziesii, assembly GCA_001517045.1. Lineage (NCBI taxonomy): Eukaryota > Viridiplantae > Streptophyta > Pinopsida > Pinales > Pinaceae > Pseudotsuga > Pseudotsuga menziesii. The sequence continues at coordinate 779,815 of LPNX010947535.1, forward strand.
ATGCAATCCCACCACGTTCACGAAGACCGAAGTCACCAGATCTATTTTGGACATATGTCCCAGGATGATACAATCCCTCTTCATTCTTGAGGACCGAGGTCACCGGATCACTTTTGGACAGATGTCCTGGGCTGATACAATCCCTCTTCATTCTTGAGGACCGAGGTCTCCGGATCACTTTAGGGAAAGTGCCCAGGGATGATACAATCCCACTGCAACATCACTACTCCCCCTTTCGAGGAAGGTCTTTTCAAACAACACCAAGCTTGTCTCGAAAGTGTTCGAAATTTACCCGAGATAGAGGCTTCATCAGTACATCATCATTCAAACCATCATCATCTACATCTTATCTCGTATGTAGAAATACCGAATTTTTATGTGTTACAATCAGAACACAGGGTTCTCTGTCATCACAAATCTGGTTATCACATAGAATCATTGTAGTATCCATCTTCAGGTCAAAGAGACCTGATATCAACTTCCGAAGCCATATGACTTCACAACTTAGCAAAGCAATCTGCTATGTATTTTGCTTCAGCCATGCTAGAAGAAACATTGGACTGTTTCCTGCTAAACCATGAAATCATAGCAGACCCCAAACAAAAGCATCTACCTAATGTGCTTTTCCTGTCTGAGATACTTCCAGCCCAATCTGCATCTGTGTAGCCATACAATCTATACTCATGGCTACCATCATAGTATAGACCAAAGTCTATAGTCCCTTTCAGATATCTCATCACATGTTTTGTGGTTACTAGGTGAACCCGTATTGGTTGAACAAGATATTGACTTAAGGTGTTCACAGCAAAACAAATGTCTAGTCTGGAATTTGTTCAGTATATTAATGACCTAATGATCTGTCTGTAATGAGTCACATCCACTAACTCTGATGAGTCATCAGCTAACAGCTTCAGGTTGGAGTCCATGGGTGTGGCCATGGATTTGCATTCCAACATATTGAATCTCTTCAATATCTCTACCGCATACTTTCCTTGGTTGAGAAAGATTTCTTCTGAACTTTGTCATATTTCCAGACCTAGGAAATAGTGCATTAACCCAAGGTCTTTCATCTCAAATTCTTCTACTAGTTTCTTCTTGCTTTCCATGATATGTTTCTCCTTCCTTGTCAAGAATAAGTCATCCACATATAATAACAGGATGACAGGTTCATCTTCTACAACCTTGAGATAAAGGTTAGGATCAGCATTACTTCTTGGTAAAGCCCATAATTGACAGGAAAATGTCTATCCTTCCATACCAAGCTCTGGGAGCTTGCTTCATGCCATAGAGGGCCTTCTTCAACTTACATATATGAGTTCATCTGTCTTCAACTTCAAATCCTTTCAATGTAAAACTCTTCCCCAATCATACCATTAAGGAAGGATTGTCTTTACTTCATCATGGAAGAAACTACCATCATAGTTCTGAAGGAAGTGTACCTTGTTTCCTGGAGTAAGTGTCTCTTCAGAATTAATTCCCTCTTTCTTATAGAAACCTCTAGCCACAAGTCTTTCCTTACTTCTATCAGTGACATATTTTATCTTGCAAATCCATTTGTAAGATACCACATTCTTGCTTTCTGGTTTGAGTACTATATCCCAAACATCATTCTAGTATTCTTTTATCATAACATCTTCCATGAGTTCATCTTGTCAGATCATCAACATATCCTAGTCTTCTGCATTCAACTTTGAAGGTTGGAACCCAAAAGTCTTGATCCATCAGGAAGCTTTCCATCATGTCATACCGTGTCGAAATCAGATATATTATGTAGTCACTCCCCCTAGAGTGGAGTATTATCTTCCTTCTTCATTCTGTATAGGTGGTTCTGTGCTTGATATATACTAGTCAATAGAGTATGTCATGTCATAGTCTATTCTTTCTGAGGCAAATCACGAACCTTGCTTTGTACACTTGTTCTTGTATATCCATATGGAGGATACTACATACTTTCCTTTATGTCTCGAAATCATATCGTATACATCATTCCCCATGATCAACTGTTATTCTTTGATCATAGCTTCTTTCATGGCATTCTTTTCTTCATCTTGAGTTATCTCTCATACCCATGGTAGTCTTCATCCTTCGAGGTGGATCTACTGCTCCTTGAAGCTCTTTCTTCTGTCATGGTGTCTTTGACCCTGGGAGCTTCAGATTCATGCTTATTGAATTGTCATCACTTGTTCTTTGGAACAAGTCTCATCCTTCTTTTCTTGTAGGAGGTTGTACAGGACCATTCCTACAATTCAAATGCACCAGTTGCATGGTTAGAACTATTTTATAAATCATATGCATAATGAAAAATTCTTATGCATCATGCAACTGTTTAGCCAATACAACATTCATCCATATCTCACAGAAACCTTCTATACTAATCCAATATGTTAGCAAAGAGGTTTGATAAGTAGCAATGGAGAGTTGTATAGCACCATGAGCTACTTACCCATCACATGCATATTAGTAGTATACAATCATTAATGCAAACAATCTATCATGCATAACACATTAATTGAATATAATCAAATGTAAAACAATATCATGAAATAACAATTGAATACTTATCTTTTATTTGTTTCGTGGGTAGAATCCATCTTGATCATTCTACTTTATCATCATTTCTTATCCAAATGATAAGATGGATAAGAGGTTCATCAAGAATTGAGTTCTTCATATTCCTCATCGCTCGAGGGATCTTCTTTGAATGGTGATAGCTTGATCTTCAATTTTCTCCCATCTTTCTTCTTCTCTTCTTATGAGACGAGCTTCTTCTTCTTCCCAAAGTCAACTGAAATTAATCACTTTCTTTTGGAACACATTCCTCGCATGGATGAATCCCATGATCATGGGAGGCCATTCAAGGTGGCTATCACCACTTCTGCATTCTCTGCTTCTTCTTCTACTGCTTCAAGATGTTATGTATTCTAGATCTTCACATTCTTCAACTATTTTCTCAAATCATCTTCTAAATTATGTTCTTATCTTCAAATAGCTTGATCAAGAAATCAAACATCTTTGGTGTATTTAGGGAAGACACTTGTGGTACAAGTTGATCCGTGATTGAATCAATAGTGATCTTCTTGGCTTTTATCAAGTTCTTCTTGTGTAAGGCTTTGAGGCTCATCTCCCTCTAGAACTGGAACCTCTCTACTCATGTAGGTGTCCAATTCATTTTCTTCAGAGAGATCAAATACTTTCATGCTTGGAAGTTTTCAACTTCACCAAGCTTATCATCAAGCTGATGTGATAGATCACTTTGAAATGAGAACCTCAAATGCAAATAGCAAAACATTAGATCTTATTGATTTGAGGTGTTTGTCCTGCTTCCGGAGCTGGCTGATCTAGGGTTTGTCAGAGAAACCCTAATTTTCAAAACTTGGAATCTTTCAGATCTAATTGGATAGAAATATATCTCTCTTCAAATGGAGCTGTCCAATGTACTCCTTTTCTGAAAACAGTGGAGGAAAGCTCCTGGAACAGGAAGCCCTAGTTTTCCAATTTCTTCTGCAGAAATGTCTGTTACTGTTTCTGTGATATCTCCGACATTACTGCTCCTCTGTGTCTAAAATTTCACACTAAGGTAACCTAGAATGTCCCTAATCCAACACCACATGTTTCATCAGATTTGGTTTAACCGATTTGGATTTATGATCATTTTCCCAAGGTGACCTGTTACAGGACTGTTCATAATAGTGAAGTTGTATGGCATGCCACGTGTCACTGGTTCATCTTCAGGTTCTGAAATTGGGACCACAGAAAGTATAGTCTGTTATATCTCTGGAACATATTCAGGAATTCCATTTGTACCTTTGCAGCCCAAGCTATAGCAATTTTCCCTGGGTGTCCTTTTTAGGGATGAATTCTGGAAGAGGTTGAACCCTAAATTGGAGGGATCATATATCCTAGAATATAGCGAATAGGAGGCTGAATTTTGGACACAGTGTTCGTACGGATTTCACCTTCGGTCTCTGCAATTTTCAGCTCTTTAACCTTCTCCAATATTGGGATATAGTGAATATACCAAAACTTAGCAGTTTTAGTATTTAGGGGTTTTCTAGCTCGGGGTCATACTAGGGTTTGACTTTCCCGGAGTTTCACCCAACCAAAAATCTTGATCCAGGTCTCTAAAATTCAATTTTGATGAGGAGAGAAATCCTATGCTGGGTTCACTCAAAAATTCTTCTTCTGCAAGAAGCCCTAATTTCCCACACGTAAAACTGAAAATGCTCGGAATCGAATTCCGCTTCGACAGAAAGATGCACCCTTCAATGGAGAGTCAGCCTAGCCTTCTTTTACTGATCGATTGTGGAGAGAGAAAAAAAAAGTAAGAAGCCCTAGATTCTGTAGCTGCACAATGTCTTCTTTTCAGGGTGGCTCTGATACCATGTTAATTTTTCATATGCTTAGCTAAGACATCAGTATTTCATTTCATTTTTCATAACAAAAGCATATAAACAGGATCACTAAAAGATAGACAAGCACAACCATACAAAAGGAACACAAAAATTTATTCTGGGAAAAACCTAAAGGGAAAAACCCAACAAAAGCTTCCTCAATATAGATGCCCCAAAAAGATAAAAGATAAAACCAGCAAGGAGATCAAAGCCTGATCCTCCTCCTTCTCCAGCTACTTCTCTTCTCCAGGAATGTGCTACACAAGTGAGAGTGTGTGTCCTAAATGAGGAGCACTACACCTCTATTTATATTCACCCATTCACTTAAGTTAACTCATCTATCATGTAGGCTCAAGTTAATCATGTAGGCTCAAGTTACACATGTAGGCTCAAGTAACCACACTGGGGTGCTAATGACCCACCTTTACAATTAGAGGGGACTGCCTCGTGACTCTTATTAGTTCTTCTAATTAGGAGCATCAGGGTACAAAGTAATACAAGTGGTTCTCCCAGTAGGACCATCGGGGACCACAAAGAAATACATATAGAATATTCTTTGAAGTTACAATATTTCAACATCCTTCACCATGCTCTGTATTGGTGTCTTGTTCTCTTTTCATCCTTTGATTTTCTCCCCTGACTTTGCAGTCAGCCACCTTGTGACCAAACTTATGAAAATACTGAGAATAACCATGAAATTTTTCTTTATCCATAGGAGGTCTTTGGTCTCTTTGTTTCCTAACTTCCATTTTATTCCACTATGTCTGAACTTCTACTAGAGCATCACATTTTAGTTTACAATTCTTGGCCAAGTGTCCAACATTATTACATTTGTAACACTCTATATCAAACCTTTGGAGAGGTCCAAACTGTCTATGATTGCTTACCTTCGTCTTTTTAATTACATCCTTCTTGTACTCATGACCTTTTTCATAAGCCTTGCATTTCAGGGCTTTATGACCAAAGTTATTACATGAATAACAATGACCTAGAAAGATTTTTTGATTTCAATTTTTTACTTGTCTCTTGAGCTCCTCATGAGTTCTGCCTTTGTCATGAAAAGATAAAGCATATTCTTTGCAATTTTCCTTTTTAACAGGACTCTTCAGTACCTCGGCATAGCTATTTGTACTTCCTCTCTTATTAGTGAGTGGGAAACTCTCTGGCTTATTTTCTTTAACAAACCCTAAACCAGATCTGTCACTGGATGATCTTTGACTATTCAAAATTTCATCCAGAATCTTTGAACTATTTGTAAACTTAGATTTGATGATTTTTTCATCAACCCCTTCTCTTCCTCAAGTTTTTTAGAATATTGAATTCTCTTCTTGAGAAGAACTACTAGATCTTCCTCACTCTTCTTGGCCTCTTGAAGTTGGTTTCTCAAATCAGTAATAATCTGATTTGTCTCTTCTTGGTATTTAGACAGTTTCTCTTTCAAAACTTTGTTTCTTTTCCTACATCTTTCAATTTCATCTACAACAGCTGTAATACCTCGGTGTTGACCCCGTTTGCATTTAAAGATACATGATGTATATTTTGTAATTAATTGTGGTGTGGAGCTAAAGGCAAAATCCCCACCATTGATTTGGTTGTGTATGTTTCGGAAATCGGGATCGTTGCCAATGGTATGTTGTGCTATCCAGAACATTAGAGTTTGGCATCATGTAAATATGCACATAATTTAAAATAAACCTACAACCAGCTACAATGGTGCAACATTAAATGAAAAGGGCATGATTTCCTAAGTTTAAGGGGGGGATTGTCTAACCCGTGGGAGCCTATGGGGAAAAGCCATGTGTCAAACCTTAAAACCCCTGTTTAGTTGAGGCAGCTAATGCTGGGTAGGGGTGGGTGGCAGGCTTTCCCCCACGTACCTCCACCAGCTAGTTCAGTCACGCACAGGGGGGGAGTGGTCTCCTCACACGTTGTTTGGGATGCTGGCCGTTCTGCCCACTCTCAGGGATCGTGGGCTGTTTTTTTTCCTCATGCAGAGGGAGATAAAATGAATTACGATCCATTAGGTGGGGGTTTGTTGGTTCTCCTTCTCTCACCGATTGCTGGTCGGAGTATGCAGCTTTCCCTTCGCGCAGAGAGAGAGATTGTTCCCTTTTTCCTGCTTGCACTCCTGTTCGGACTGTGGAATGTCCTGGGCGTTCATCATTGAATCGTGGTTGCTATGAGTACATATGTTGTGTTGGATGCATTGTTTACCTCACGCACAGGTCAGGAATTGTGCTCCCTGCGGCGAGATTAAAGAGCAGCCTGAGAGGCATGATGTTGACTGTGTAAGTTTTTCCCTGCCTGCGTAGATGCTTTTACCTGTCGATATTGGGGATATAGCTTTTTCCCATTGTCAACTGTGTAATGTGTCGTGGCTCCCTTGTTGAGAAGGGACCGTTGTTTTCCCACATTTACTGGCTGAGTCTAGACGGTGTAATGCCCTACTGCTTGGTCATTGAACCATGGCTGTTGTCTTCCCTGATCGGTGGCTGATGTCCAAGAATAACTCAGGGACTGTTTTCCCCTGTCAAAGTTGTAATTGCTGGTTTTGCTGCATGCATGCAGTGGTCGCAACATCTTCAGACTATGTGGAGTGGGATTGAAGGCTGGGTATGCTTGAGAAACCTAGGATTGGGAGCCACACAGATAGAGTTAGATGGTTGGATTTCTTCTCCACAACCCCAGAAGAGCACTAGCAAGGGAAGTCAGGGCTTGAGGGACTGTGAAGTAGAGAAGGGACTGAATTCCTGGTGTTGGGTGTGTGTGGGTATCTTAGAGGCCAGACTAGCTTTGGTGTAGGCATCCTTAGCTCTTCCATGAGCTCACTAGCTTAGCATTTAGCTTCTCCCATCTCCTTGATAGCCTGATAAGCCCTGATGCGTGGGATTAGATGATTTGTGTACCTTGGCTATGTGAAAGCCTACTTAGTCCCTTATTCCTTGGGGAATCATGCCCAGCTCAGGGGTGGCAGTGTTGCTGAGAGATTGATGAGCATGCTGGCCTATGGTTGGGTGGAACGTTGCAGCGACGTAGCTGGTTGCAAGACAAGTTCTTTATGAGATAAGTATCCTTGTCTATTTCTTTCCTGCAATTATGTCTACTGGTAATGAACTATGATGAACATGTGTATGAATGAATGTTGTTTTGCTTCCGCTAAATATATGTATGATTATGCATCTTAGTATGTTTTATGTTTAAGCAACTTATGTATGTTCATGTTCATGGGGCTAGTTTCCCGGTCTATTTGATTTTTTAGTAGCGTCCTCTTCGTCGGTCAGAGGGTCGAGGACTTTACAGTATGGTATCAGAGCTAAAGGTTGCAGCATGGGACTGAATGGGCCATGAAGGATTAGCTAGTAGAGGTAGGCTTCCCTCTGGACAGCATAAATCAGAAAATTTGGTTGAAAAAATCTCCAAGTGCCAAACTCATCGGATCATCGGAGGACTGAGTGGGAACATCATCCAATACAGCGGAATACTTAGTCGAAAGACCACCTGACGAGGGAACAATAGAAGGAAATTCGTGAAAAGTTTTCTAAGTGTCCGTTGGCTGTCGGCAGAAGATAGTGGAAGGTGGAGCCGCAGTTTCGGCGGAAAAAAGTTGAAGACCGCCGAAACGCCAGCCCTTGTTAGTTGAAAGACCATCTAAAAGAGGCCAGCAGCTATCAGCAGGGTTTAATTGTTCAGATCGTCGATAAATAGAGGATGGAAACGCCGATACGTCGGCAGGAAAAATGTGAAAGGTTGCCAGAAATTAGTCATTTGAGGCGCTGATACGTCGGCATTGGTGGAGGTTTGATGATGGGTCAGCGAGGACTAGAAGAAGTCAGAGCCGATACGCCGGCCCAGCTTAACTAAAGACCACCGAAACGGTGGAGAAAAATAGTGGGTGAAGCCGTCGACAGCGGCGGCGGAAAGAGGAATTAAAGCGAAAGTTCCAAAAATTTGTCTAAGTGTTAAAAACCAGCGGTGATCGGCGCCACTAAGATGAAGGAATCAAGGGATTTTAAACCTGCCGTTGCGGATAGCTAGAGGACTATTCTTCTGACGGATAGAGCCTTCAACCGCCGATGCAGTACATAAAGTTCAGAAATTTTTCTAAGTAATGAAATCATTGGCCATCGGAAGAAGATAGTGGTCCGGGCGCCCGTAGTTGCGGAAGCCTAGAGCACTAGTCCTTTGACGAGAAAATTTCCGACTGTTGATGCCAATAAGGTTATGCCTCAATTTGCAGATCGAAAATCATTAGCGAATTGGGTCGTCGATCGGAAAAAGATTGAATATGATGAGATGCCGTTGCGGCTGCTGATTGAACTATTTCGCCGATGAATAGAAGATAGTTGAGCCGATGAAAGTTCGGAAAGGAAGAGAAAATTTTCGAAAATTTTTCTAAGGCATGGAATCATCGGCCATCGACGATGGTTAGTTGATCACATCGCCGATTCTCAAATGATTCAGTCGCTGATGAGATACATTGGATAAAGTTAGTTGACCACTTTCTGTCGTTGCATCCATATAAGGAACTAATCACTCGATGAGCATCCAAGCACCGATACCGCAAAATCCTAGTCGCTCCGACCACCGACAAAATCGTGAACTGCGGAAGACATAGTTTGATTATGGGCCACTGTTGCGGAAGTCAAAGGAACTAATTGTCCAATGCATAGGACACCCGACCGCCGACGCAACATGGTTAGTCTATGCTATCGCCAATGAAATTCGAAACGATAGATCACTAAGGACCCGATATGGCGAACAAAGCTAGACCAATGAATTGCCAATAAGATGCGGGATAATAGTCCACTGCAGACCCAATTGGAAGAAGATAGACAAGTAACTCGCTGATCAAAATCTCAACGGGTTTGCCTGCGGAAACTGTAGAAAGATCATTTTTCGCCGTTGCGGCTGCTCAAGGGACTGTGCACCTGATGAACAGTCCATTTCCTCACCGATGCAAATTGGAAGATTAGTTGGTTTGCCGCCGAAACACCAGAAAGAAGTAAGCAAACAGACCGCTGATGAACAGTCAATTTGCTCGCCGATGTAGATCGAAAGTTTAGTGATTTGTCGCCGAAACATCGGCAAAGGTAGAGGAATGGATCACCGATGAGTAGCGGAGAAGATTAGTGATTTTGGCTGTCGAAGCATCGAAACGATAGTTGGAAGGAAACCCGATCCTGTACAAGGAAATATGGGTTTCTCCAAGGTGGATTTTTCGAGCAAATTCCAACTGTTTTTCAGTGGATTTCAGCAGACTGTTAGTGGATTACAGGGCTGAAAAGGAAGAAAAAATTACAGGTGGCTAAGGTTGACATTTCAGACCCCAAAATTCAGTGGTGTGTTTTACCATCATTTTTTAAATGATGTGGTTTTCACACCTGAGGTCAGAATGAAGCATGTGGGTAGGTGTTGGAAATCTTATCCAGCAGGGAACAAGGGAAAGTCATCAGAATCTGAGTATGGAGCAGCAAGTGCTAGTGATTGCTTGAAAGATAAATGTGTTGCTGTCAATATGGACAAACCCAGGAATTGCATGCCTAGAGGTAGCAAGACCATGCAGTCCATCCAATTGTTGTGTGGAAGAGGAGTTCCATGCAAAGATGAGGGACTTAAAAAGGGAAATTTCCTTAAACCTTGTCTTTCTAATTATGATTACAAGTTTTATACATGAAATATATGAGGATATTTCTAGCATGCATAAGATATTACATGTTGGTAATACATTTATAATGAGCCAATAATGATAATTATTGCATTGGTGTTGGCATTAGTGGAAGAACCAACGAATACCTGGACATGATAGAGTATGTTGTTGATGCTGATGAATGTGACCAGTAACCTTATGAAGAAAGGGATAAGGAAACAAGTCCAGAATCAAAAGTTGATGAGCAAATTCTGCAATCTCCTGCAAAGGACCAACCAAACTGGTAATGTCAACGGTGTAAGTAGGACCCATGAAAGTAAGAGTTTGATTATGACAATTGCATGCAGTGATAAAAGAAAGAGGTCTCATACCATGTGGGTATTTGAATTTTATACTACATTCATATAGAAATATGTTATTCCTATATGAGCTTAGTAGCCCAAGGAAAGGAAGCACTGATGGTCTTGATTATAGTAATGCATCCTATATGAAGTAGTCATGGTTAGGCCATGCATGGTATGTGGAATGCATAGCTAATTCGAGGTAGTATTGAGTGGATATGCATTGAATGGATGCATATGAAAACTATGAGTAAAATTTGTAGATATGCATACATAAGTATGAGTGCAAATGTTGTGATGCATTGCATGAATGTATTGAGATAGTGCATGTGATACTATGAATAACTAATGGCTGAAATGATGAATTGATGACAATTCTCGAACCATTTCAAGAGCTGTTATGAATGCAGGATAATAAGTGCATGAAGAGGGTAGTCAGGATCAATTGGCTACCGGAAATGCTCTATGGAAGAGCAAGGTGGTGCAATGATACACTTGTGAAGTAAGGAGTATCTAAACAATTCATTTAAATTGCATAAATGATGTGATTATACCTTGCAAATGCTAGTATGATAGTGATTGCGTGAAGTAAATGAGTTTTGGTAATATTGATGTGATTAATAGCCGGAAGTATTTGAATTTTTAAAATTCTGAAAATGCTTCAGTGATTGTTGTAACAATGAAAAAGTTATGTGCATCAAGACTTACTAAGTGTTTGGCTAACTAAGGTTCAGGTTTCAGGTAGATTGTTGAGGCATGGCAAAGTAGGTAAGACCATGACAAAGGCTGAAATCTACCATGTGGAAGAGCCAAACCTCATGAGAAGAGTCTCATGGTTGTGATAATAGTTTGTATGCATAATGAGTTGTAAATTTGAATTTGTGAATTTCGGATTTGAGAAATTGCTAACAACTACTAATCACTATTGGCTTGCATGAGATTGTGTCAGGAGGACGCATTGTAAGTAGGTATTCATGTTATGCTAGTAATCATGAAATTATAATGGGTATAGTGGTGCTGCTTACAAGAGACCCACAAATGAGGATCACCTCATTGCCAAGCAAAACAATTTCTGTAGTAGACAGAGTGCAAATTATCATTGAATTTAATTAATAATGTTATTGCTTGGTTATGGAACAATCAAATTTGGATTGTATTACCAGATAATGATGGACTGATTGGCTATTTGATGAATGTGCTAGGGGTACATGCTGCAGGAGCCAAACTTCACGGGAAGGTTTTCACTTATCTTGAAAATGGGTTTCGGGGGAAACTCCATTGGACATTTTGGAAATGTCTCATCTGCACTACATGTTTGGTAAGAAACATGAGTGAGATGGTATGGGTTATGTTAGTAATACATGCATGGATACGAAATGTAAAGAGGAATTGAGATGGAAAACCAAGGGACTGTCAACTCAGAGAAGGGAGCCCCCATTCCTCCTTAACAAAGGAATACTGCCTCGACAAGTGGATAAGTGTTCTATGACCCTAGCTAAGAATATGCATGTCAATTGTTAAATTCAATATGCATAGCATGTTTGATTTTATTTCCATTATGGAATATTGCTTGAGTATGAATAGGACCTACATGGCACACACCGGAAAAGGGTGCACACTCTTCCAATGTCGGATCATGGAAGGGTTTTCAATATTGATTACACCCTAGGGAGTGGACGCACTCCTGGTGTCTCAATACTTGATAGTGAATGATATGAAATATGATTACAATTTTAGAGCAATAATGCTAATGAGTTGCTTATATTGCTTGTATTGTCAAGCAAAACAGATGTAGTCTGGTGTTGCACACTAAATGGACAATGGCTTGGGATCATCCTATCCTACTAAAGAGCACATAGAATGAGACATTCCCGAGGGACTGAAGAGAAGAGAAGGGGGTGGTTTCTTGTGTTGTATGGGGTAGTGGAATTAGAGCTCACTACTGGAAATGAAACCTAGAAATGGTAATGATAAATTTTCCTTCCCAGTCGGCATGAAGATGTACTGGAAGAAGATGTTGGGCTATTGTATGCCTGGGGATCCATAGTAGACCCTGGACCTGGAATGGTCATTATTGTTGATGGCCTGATAAACCCAACGGTGTTGGCTTGGCTGATGATTGATTGTTGATATAAGTGCAGGTAATTTGTTGACGGTCTGATAAACCCAACTAAAGGTTGGCTTGACTGTGTAATTATTTGATGTTATGGAAATTGGGGAAAAGTTACAGTGTTGGATTGACTACTTGAAGTATAATAAACCCAACTAATAGCTGGCTTGGCTGAGTAGCCTGAGAAACCTAGTAATGTATTGGCTTGATTGCCTGCGGCCTGATAAACCCAATTGTGTATTGTCTTGGCTAAACAGTCTGATAAACCCAACTAAAGGTTGGCTTGACTGAGTAATTATTCGATGTTGTGGAAATTGTGGAAACGTTACAGTGTTGGCTTGACTACCTGCAGTCTGATAAACCCAACTGTTAGCTGGCTTGGCTGAGTAACCTGATAAACCTAGCAGTGAATTGGCTTGAGTGGCTGCAACCTGATAAACCCAATTGTATCTTGGCTTGGCTGGACGATCTGATAAAACCAACTGTAGGTTGGCTTGACTGTGCCTAATATA
>LPNX010947535.1:793390-817254 GCA_001517045.1 Pseudotsuga menziesii
CAACGAGGAAACGCACAATACAGGTATAGTTGGAAGCAAGGACTATGAGAGCATCCTAGGGGTGCATGTGGATATGTGACTGTCTTGAAGAGCTCAAAATGAGTAGAAATGAAAAAGGTGCTAGTGAGACTGTGAATTTTCTAGCAGCCGAGATAGACCATGTGGGGAGGCCCCATGGTTGAGAGGTCTGAAATAGACCAAAGACACTAAGTGTCATGACCAAGAGGGATCGGTCTAGCATTCACGGTGAAGTGAAAGAGGCTGAGAGCATGAAAAGCCACAGCAGTGGTGTGGGTTCCAGGATGGAACAAGACAAAGAGGGGAAAAACTCTTGCTGCTCTCTCTTGCCTTCTAATTATATATAATTATGCATTGTGAAAACAAAAGATTGTTGAATGCATGTATGGATGAAAATAGAATGTGTCTATTTGCTTAAAATAATTATGAATGTTGGAATAGTTAAATCCTTGCCCAAGAATGGACATGAATGAGCTCATGTGCCTATTGGGAAGGCATGAAAAATACAAAAATATCCTTGATGAGACTTGGATTGTCATGCCAATTGGGCAATTAATTGACTAATTTTAATGCCTATAATATGCTTGGTCTAACATAATTTCAATGATGCATTTCACAGGTGAGAAAATTGAATCCCAGTGTGCACATTGATCATGGCAACAGACCAAAAGCTATTGAACTTGGCTGGAAGTCTTCTTCAAACAATTGCCAAGACCCAAGAAAATCTTGGAGAGATGCTCAAGATGCAGAAAAGTTCCTAGACTTGGGGATGAGCCGGAAGCTAAGAACCAGCAAGAGAAGCTCGTGGAAGCCGAGGGGCTTGGTCCTAAAAGTTTAGGTAAATAATTGAATGTGGGACAGATCTGCAAAATTTTGAAATTTGATGTGCAAATTGTATATGTATTGGAACACCGAGGACGGTGTTATTCTGAGGGGGAGGGGATTGTAATACCCCGGTGTTGACCCCATTTGCATTTAAAGATATATGATGTATATTTTGTAATTAATCGTGGTGTTGAGCTAAAGGCAAAAGCCCCACCATCGATTTGGTTGTGTATGTTTCAGCAATCGAGTTCGTTGCCGATGGTATGTCGTGCTATCCAGCACATTAGATTTTGGAATCATGTAAATATGCACATCATTTAAAATAAACCTACATCCAGCTACGGCGGTGCAACTTTAAATGAAAAGGGCATGATTTCCTAAGGTTAAGGGGGGGATTGTCTAACCTGTGGGAGCCTATGGGGAAAATCCATGTGTCAAACCTTAAAACCCCTATTTAGTTGAGGTAGTTAATGCTAGGTAGGGGTGGGTGGCGGGCTCTCCCCCACGCGCCTCCACTAGCTGGTTCAGTCACGCATGGAGGGGGAGTGGTCTCCTCACGCGCTGTTTGGGATGCTAGCCATTCTGTCCACTCTCGGGGATTGTGGGTTGTTCATTTTCCTCATGTAGAGGGAGACAAAAAAAATTACGATCCATTGGGTGGGGGTTCATTGGTTCTCCTTCTCTCACCAATTGCTGGTCGGAGTATGCAGTTTTCCCTTCACGTAGAGAGAGATATTGTTCCCTTTTTCCTGCTTGTGCTCCTATTCGGACTGTGGAATGTCTCGAGCGTTCATCATTGAATCATGGTTGTTGTGAGTACATATGATGTGTTGGCTGATTTGTTTACCTCACGCACAGGTCGGGGATTTTTGTGGAAATTAAGGCCAGCAATAGATTAATTTTACTCACAACAATTATCAATTGATCATGCAAAATTGCTCACAAAAGAGACTGAATATGGAGCTGTAACACTAAATTGTATTAACTGAGTGTACAATATCCAACCCTGTAATAAGATAGGCTACCGAATAAATAGAATACATCAAGGAATCGAATGCATGAGGAGGCATCCAAATCTAGCATAAAGCAGGCTTACCAAAAATAAGCAAATCCCCCATAGGTGTAAAAAGTTGATCCCAAATCTGTCATGGAGCTCACGAATTGGAAAAAAGGCATAGGCAATCTAAAGAGTGGTGGAATGGCAGCTCATACATGCTTTTTCATGGAGAAAAGAGAGGAGTATGTGTAGGACAAAAAACAAGTCAACCTCACCTAGTCTAGCTTTTCCTTTTGCCTTAAAACACTGAAAAAGGAGGCAATAAAGCAGAAAAAGCAGAAGGGCGCCTAGGAGGCCAGGAATAAAGCAGAAATGATTCCTTTAGCTCTCCCATGTGCTCCATGAGTCAAATAAGGCAAGTTTTACCATTATAGATAGGAAAATAGCAACTTGCACAAGGTGGGACACATGAACTAGGCAAATAAGACAAAAATAATGGAATTAATGTCTATGTGGGTAAACTATGGGTTGATTATTCTAACACCCCCCCTTAAGCCTGACTTATGAGTAATATATCAGAAAATTATAGGGCCTAGCAACAAGGCTTAATCACCCTTTACATACTGCAAATCCATTTAAACAAGGAAAGAGGCAAAACCAACTTGGGAAAATCCTCCCTTAAACATGGACTGTAAAACAAAATTGTAGAATCTTGTATTCACTCATGCTTTCATAGCATGATCAGAAATCCCTAGCAATGATTTGAGATTGCTGAAGGTCTTCTCACAAAATGCTTTGGTGAAGATATCAGCTACTTGTTCTGAAGATGAACAGAAGAGTAGGTGAATGGTGCCATCATGCACAAGTTCTCTGATGTAGTGCATATGGATCTCAATGTGTCTGGTTCTCTGCTTCTGAATTGGATCCTTGCAGATTCGAATGGTACTCTGGTTATCACAGTAGATGGTAGTTGAGTACTCAGGTTCGAAGCCACACTCTCCAAGTAAACCCTGCAACCATAGACATTGAGTTGCTGCATTAACAACTCCTCTGTACTCTGCTTCTGTAGATGAGAGTGCAATGGCACTCTGTTTCTTGCTTGACTAGTTGATTGGGCCTTCTGCAAGCATGAACACATATCCTGAAGTGGACTTTCTTTCTATGCTATCACCTGCCCAATCACTGTCAGTAAATCCAATCAACTCAAGATTAGATTTTGCTTTATAGAAGATCCCATGTGTCCTTGTTCCCTGAACAAAGTTAAGGATCCTTTTGGCTGCTTTCCAATGGATCTCTTGAGGCTGATCCATGAATGTAGAAGCCACACTTACTGCATAACAAAGATCAGGTCTAGTATGTGTCAAATACAATAAACAGCCAATCAATTGCCTATGCAGTGTATTGTTTACCATTGGTGAAGAATCAGCTTCTTCCAGCTTCACTCCTGAAAGGAAAGGAGTTTTGCTTGCTTTGCAATCCTTCATTCTGAATTTGTTTAGCAAGTCCAAGGCATATTTGGACTGGTGCACCTTGATTCCAGCTTTGGTTTGAGAGATCTCAAGCCCCAAAAATTGACTTAAGAGCCCCAAATCTGTCATGGAGAAGGCTTGGTTCATATCTCCTTTTAAGGAAGCAATCTCAGCCTGTGAGCTTCCTGTAATGAGGAGGTCATAAACATATAACACAATGATCATTAATGAACCATTAATTAAATTCAAATAGACATTTGGATCTGATTTGCACCGAACAAAATTCAGTGATAGCAAGAAGCTATCAATCTTGGCATACCAAGCCCTGGGGGCTTGCTTTAGCCCATACAATGACTTTCTCAACCTGCACATAAGAGAAGGGTTAGTAGCAAAACCTTGAGGCTGCTGCATATATATCTCTTCAGTGAGATATCCATTCAGGAATGCACACTTTACATCCATGTGATGTACCTCCCATTGCCTTGAGGCTGCAATGGCTAGAGCTAGCCTGATGGAGTCCATTTTTGCCACTGGGGAAAAGGTCTCATTGTAATCTATGCCATGAACCTGTGAGTAGCCCTTGGCTACCAATATAGCCTTGTACTTCAGTGGTGAACCATCAGCATCAAATTTGGTCTTATAGACCCACTTACACTGTACTAGTTTTCTCCCTGGAGGAAGATCCACTAGCTCCCATGTGTTGCTCTTCTGGAGTGAGCTGAAATCCTCCTTCATGGCTGTTTTCCATCTTGGATATCCTGCCACTTCTTCATATGTTTGAGGATCAGACTCCACCATCAAATATCATTTTTCAGCAAACATAGGATCCTTCATGCACAAACCACTCTCAAATTGAGATCTAGTCCTCCTTGGGTCATTGGGATCCCCAGCTAGCTCACCTCCTACATGTAGTGTCTTGGCTGCCCATTTTGGCCTTGTGGGGCTATTAGGGTCTGAAATAAACTCATCTCCATTAGAAAAATAAGAATCATCATGTTCAACAAACTCTTTACTTACTTCTTGAGGTTCAGGTGGTGAAGAGGCTTCACCAACTTCCACTTCTGCAAGGGGTTCTTCTTCAAACTGAACACACCTTTCGATGAAGGATTTATTTGTGATCAAATTTATCAACTTGTACCCTTTTGAATCTTTAGAGTATCCAATAAAAAGACACTCTTGGCTTTGGGGATGCAAAACCTTCCTCTTCTCTGTCGGGATTCTAGCCCATGCCTTTGAGCCAAAAATCCTGAAATGGGTCACATCTGGCTTGTGCACACTCCATGCTTCGAAAGGAGTCATACCATCAAGATGTTTGTGAGGCACCCTATTCTGAATATAGGCTGCATAGTTGATAGCTTCGGCCCAATACTTTGGTGGCAAAGTTTTGGCCTCCATCATGCATGTTGCCATCTCCTTCAGTGATCTGTTCTTCCTCTCAGCAACACCATTTTGCTGTGGTGTGTAAGGGATAGAATGCTGCATCTGAATACCTGCATCTACACAATAGTTAATAAACTCAGACTTGACATACTCACCACCATTGTCAGATCTGAGGGCCTTGAGTTTCCTTTTAGACTGGTTTTCAACCAAAGCCTTAAAGACTTTGAATAGGCCAAAAACTTCAAACTTGTGTTTCAGGAAGTGAACCCAGCAATACCTGGAAAAGTCATCAATGAAAGTTAATGCATACTTGGCCTGACTCATAGACATATGAGGGAATGGACCAGCAACATCATTGTGGATCAGCTCGAGGGGTGCAGAGGTTCTCTCATGACTAGCTCTCTCAAACTTATGCTCTGGGTGTTTTCCTAGGATACAGCCTTGGCAGACTCCTTTGGAAAATTTTATCTTGGGAAACCCTATGACCATCTCTTTTTCACTAAGATCAGAAAGATATTTGTAGTTAAGGTGGCCAAATATCTCATGCCACAGCTTGCTGGATTCATTAGCATGAATGAGAAGAGCAGAGGGGTTTGATTAAGGTAGGAAGTGTGAGAACATGTATACCTTTTGAGCATGATTCGCAACTCCTTTTGCAATGACTCTACTAGTTGAAATCTCTGTGATCTCAACTTCATCGGGGGAGAATATGACCTTCTTAGGAGACCCAGTGTGGGTCATCTGGTACACTGACAGGAGGTTGGAGGCGAGACCAGGGAAATATAGCACATTGCTGAACTGACCATGATCAATATCTATCCTTCCTTTGCCTTTACTTTCAGTGAGAGATTCATCTCCCAGTACAATAGATGGCCCTTTCTACATATCCAGTGAGGAGAAGGCCTCCTTAGTCGAAACCATGTGTCTTGAAGCTCCAGAATCAATGATAAAACTGGGTGAGCTTGATGTGCCAGCAACTAGAGCATGAACTCTCTCTCTGTCATTTGAACTTGATCCTCCTTCTCTCTTCTTTGAGCTTTCTGGAAGGGAGATGCCATTCTTCTCCAGGAGATTGGTCAGCATGTCTATCTGCTTTTTCATACAAGAGCTTTCAGTGTGATTTCCCTTATTGCAGTATGCACACTTGTTCATTTCACCTTTGTTCTTCTTCTTTTGGTTATTCTTCTTGGGACCTTGTTGATCCTCCGGAGACTGTTTCTTGTCTCTCTTTTGCTCAGGTGGCTTTTTAGCTTTCTTTTTGCTTTTTGAATCCACCCTTGAATCTCTAGCAATCAAAGCTTGATCTTTGGATGGTTTGATGGTGCCCATCATCACCAGCTTGTCCTGTTCTTGTGTGAGAGATTCCATGAAATCTGCAAGGATAGGCATCTTCCAGGCTCGAGATGTCAGTTTTGTGGCATAGAAGGTCAAAACAAACACTGAATAATCAAGGCCCAGCTTCGAGAGGATGGCCAGTATGAGCTGATCATCTTTCTTTTCAATACCACACTGTTTCAGCTGCAAAACTAGTGCTTTGAACTTGGAGAAATATAGCTGCAGGGATTCAAAGCTTGTTGGACTCAGAGAAATCAGCTCATTCTCGATTTGATGTCCCCTCATCTCATATGTCTTTCCAAAAAGATCAGCAAGATTCTCCCATACTTCATTCAGTGATGTCAATCCATCGAGATGGAAAAGGAGGTCTCTAGAAATACTCAGGCATAGGAGGCCATAAGCCTCATCCCTCCTGTTGTGCCATTTTATTTTCTCTGCAGCTGCATTGGGCTCTACTTCTGTTGCCATAGTAACCGTATAGAGGCCTTTCGCTCTCAACAGTATCTTCATCTCTGCTTTCCATTCAAAGAAATTGAAGGGAGTCAAGATAGTTTTCTGTGATTGATCCATAGCTCTAGAAAATATGTCTCGGCTGTCAGTAGAAGGCTCCCAGTCTTTGATGTCGAACCTGCAAAACAATTTTTGAAGGAGAGAAACAACCTACAATGGCTCTGATACCATGTGGAAATTAAGGCCAGCAATAGATTAATTTTACTCACAACAATTATCAATTGATCATGCAAAATTGCTCACAAAAGAGACTGAATATGGAGCTGTAACACTAAATTGTACTAATTGAGTGTACAATAGCCAACCCTGTAATAACATAGGCTGATGAATAAATAGAATACATCAAGGAATCGAATGCATGAGGAGGCATCCAAATCTATCATAAAGCAGGCTTACCAAAAATAAGCAAATCCCCCATAGGTATAAAAAGTTGATCCCCAATCTGTCATGGAGCTCACGAATTGGAAAAAAGGCATAGGAAAGCTAAAGAGTGGTGGAATGGCAGCTCATACATGTTTTTGCATGGAGAAAAGAGAGGAGGATGTGTAGGACAAAAAACAAGTCAACCTCACCTAGTCTAGCTTTTCCTTTTGCCTTAAAACACTGAAAAAGCAGAAGGGCACCTAGGAGGCCAGGAATAAAGCAGAATTTATTTATTTAGCTCTCCCATGCACTCCATGAGTCAAATAAGGCAAGTTTGACCATTATAGATAGGCAAATAGCAACTTGCACAAGGTGGGACACATGAACTAGGCAAATAAGACAAAAATAATGGAATTAATGTCTAAGTGGGTAAACTATGGGTTGATTATTCTAACAATTGTGCTCCCTGCAGTGAGCTTGAAGAGCAGCCTAAGAGGCATGATGTCGGTTGTGTAATTTTTTCCTTGTCTATGCAGATGTTTTTCCCTATCGATACTGGGGATCTGGCTTTTTCCCATTGCCGACTGTGTAATGTGTCGTGGCTCCCTTGTTGATAAGGGACCGTTGTTTTCCCACATTTACTGGTTGAGTATGGATGGTGTAATGTCCTACTGCTTGATCGTTGAACCATGGCTGTTGTCTTCCCTGATCGGTGGCTGTTGGCCAAGAATAACTCAGGGATTGTTTTCCCCTATCAAATCTATAATTGCTAGTTTTGTTGCATGCATGCAGTGGTTGCAACATATTTGGACTGTGTGGAGTGGGATTAAAGGCTGGGTATGCTTGAGAAACCTAGTATTGGGAGCCACACAGACAGAGTTAGATGGTTGGCTTTCTTCTCCACAACCCCCAAAGAGCACTGGAAAGGGAAGTCAGGGCCTGAGGGACTGTGAAGAAGAGAAGGGACTGAATTCCTGGTGTTGGGTGTGTGTAGGTGTCTTATAGGTCAGGCTAGCTCTGGTGTAGGCATCCTTAGCTCTTCCATGAGCTCACCAGCTTAGCATTTAGCTTCTCCCAGCGCCTTGATAGCCTGATAAGCCCTGTTGCATGGGCTTGGCTGATTTGTGTACCTTGGCTATGTGAAAGCCTGCTTCGTCCCTTATTCCTTGGGGAATCATGCCCAAATCGGGGGTGGCAGTTTTGCTGAGAGATTGATGAGCACACTAGCCTATGGTTGGGTGGAACGTTGCAGCGACGTAGCTGGTTGCAGGACAAGTTCTTTATGAGATAAGTATCCTTGTCTATTTCTTTCCTACAATTATGTCTACTGGTAATGAACTATGATGAACATGTGTATGAATGAATGTTGTTTTGCTTCCGCTAAATATATGTATGATTATGCATCTTAGTATGTTTTATGTTTGATCAACTTATGTATGTTCATGTCCATGGGGCTAGTTGCCCGGTCTGTTTGATTGTTTAGTAGCGTCCTCTTCACCGATCAGAGGGTCGGGGACGGTACAACAGCCATGTATTCAACTTCTATTTCCACTTATGATTCCTCATCTGATTTTGTTGTTCCTATACATAGGATTTATTCATCTTTACTCATCTCATCATCTTCACTTTCCTCCTTGGAAAAGAAGTTCTTCCTTTTTTCTTTAAACTTCTTTCTACCCTTATGACAGCATGATTCTTCATGGTCACTCGCCTCTTGTTTTGGGTAGGGACACTTATGGGAAAAATGTCCAATCCTGCCACAATTAACACATTTCAAAGGTAGTTTACCTTTGTATTTCCCATTGCCTTTATTAAGTCTACTTATAAAGAGGGCTTCCTCATAATCTAGATTTTCTGATTGATTTTTGGAAGTGACTTTAAACGCTGCTTCTTTCTTCAAGTTTTTATCCTATTGAGTTCTCATCTCATAAACAGTGATAATTCCATGAAACTCGTCTATTGTTACCTTTTTAAGGTCATCTCATTCCTCTAAAGTGGAAACCTTTGAGTCATATCTCATTGGTAATGTTCTTAGTATCTTGATTACCACTTCTTTCTCTTTCAATTTTCCTCCAAGACCTCTAATAGCATCAACCACCTCATCTACATGAAGAAGGTATTCCCCCATATTCTCTTCTTCTCTCATTTTGAGGCTTTCAAATTGGCCTTTATATCTCTGCAGTTTGGATTCTTTGACCTTAGATGCTCCTTCATAAATAATCTTCAATTTATCCCAGGCTTGTTTGGCAGATTTGCATTGCATAACCTTAGTAAACACAGTGTTTGTTAATCCACTCAAGATTGCATTTAGGGATTTGGCATTTCCTTCATATTCACCTAGTTCAATTGTGTCTATAGGGTACTAGTTTCCTATGTTAAGCTCATTTTCTGTTGCTTCCCAAACCTTCCATCCTAGGGACATCATATGACACCTCATTCTTACACTCTAGTATGCATAGTTTTGTCCTGTAAATAGTGGAGGTTTTTTAGTGGCCAAGCCTTCTTGTTGATCCATAATGGTTTTATAAAGGATCTACCTTCCAGTGGTTAAACTGTGCTAAAGGAAGCTGCTGTGATACTAATTGTTGGTTTATTGGTCAATACTGAGAGGGGAGGTGAATCAATATTGTTATCTTTTTACTATTTTAACCACTTTTAAATCTATCATTAGAAACATGTAACAACAAGAACACACATAACACAATTTTAACGTGTAAGTCCAATAGGGTAAACCACCAATACGTCCTATTACTGCAAAATTGTTATTTACAAATAGTTTTTCCTGCTACTACAGACAAGGATGGTATTACACCATGTTTACCAATACTAATTGGAAGGAGGAAAAAACCCCCTGTTTTATTAGCTACAACTGAAAGGATGCTACAACACCCTATTTACCAATGCCAATTGGAAGGAGGCTACAACCCCCTAGTTTATCGGCTTCGACTGAAAGGATGCTACAACACCCTATTTACCAATGCCAATTGGAAGAAGGCTATGAACCCTTAGTTTAACAGCTACAACTGAAAGAATACAACAACCCCATGCAGGCCTGTTTCCTGCCCTAGGGCCGCCCTTCCACCCTGATATGTTTCTCACAATTTCTCTCCCACTGAATTCTGTCACACCCACTGGTCTCTGATTCTGATCATGCAATTCGAATGGTAGAGACATCTTCCTTCTTACTCAGGTCACTGCTTAAATACTTCTCAGCGTTTAAGCTTCTTTCAACAGTTGCATCTCTTCAAACTGAACAAGCACACCTTTCATTGTTGCGCCCTTTTAGATCTAGGGATCACACCTTCCAGAACGTCTTTTCACTTTCTTCCATTGATCTTGCACCTCAGAAATCATTTCTGCATCTTGGAAACCATTTATGCACCTTTGTCCAATGTTTGCAGGTGCTTTTGCAACGCCAAACTTCTTTTTGTAGGATCAAATTCCTGATCCAATCAAATTCGTTGATCTTATCTCTAAGTCAATCTAGACCGTCGATCTAACCATCGGTTTCAACCTCAAAATCTCCTTTTCAGACCAATATTTCCTCATCAACAATTCCCCACCATTGATCTTCGTTGGTCGTTTTACTGACCGTCAATCTCCAAATTGTGGGATGTCGACTATCCGCTTTTTCCTTTCCGCAAGCTTCTTTCTATAGGCTCCTTTCTGTAAGATCCTTTATGCAAGCTTCTTTCTGCAATTTTCCTTCCACACCATCGATCTGTTTTAGCGGAACTAAATTCAGGCGTTCGATCTTTCCAAATTGCAGGATGCGAGATGCGTAACATTTCGGCTTTCCACAAGCTCCTTTATGCAATTTTTATTCCACACCATTGATCTTTTGCTGAGTCTTTCCTAACCATTGATCTTGTGGATTGTGGGATGCGGGATGCGGAATCACACTTAACTATTTTGGACTTCCGCAACTTTGTTTCTACATTTTCCTGGACCATTGATTTCCTTGCAGATTTACCCCTGACCGTTCGATCTTGATCTTTTGCGGAACTTTGGATTTTTCGCCTATCTTTTGTAGGATGCTTCCTAACTGTTCATTCTAGAACTAATGCGGATCTGCATTCTGTCTTTGAGGATTATACAAAAACTAATCCTCATTCATCAGATCACATGCAACTAACTACACCACCTCATCACCATTCCATGTCATCACTACCTTCATCTATGCCACCTCATCATCATGTCATTTCGTCTTTTCTTTGAATTATGTTGTGTTAACTTTGCCATGGTATCTTTTGCAATTCATAAGCAACTTTTCCATCACTACCTCAGTCTTTCATCATCATTAGGACACCGTCATATCATTAGAGGAAATTTCAGTTTAAAATGGACCTACCAAAAATAATACAAATTCCATGTCATCATGTATTAGCCAATCAAAATGCTTTAAAATTCAAAAAGGGAGTACCTCTTAAACAATTTTTTAATATAAATTTGGGGATAGGTATCATAAAAAATACTACTTTTTTTGTTCGCATTTTTGACATATCTCCCTATGTTTTTACTCAAATTTCAATTGTGAGAGCTCGTTGGATGCGGAAATTAAATTCCGCATTCAACGAGTACCCACTCGGCATACTTTTGACGGGCCCCGCTACCCCAAAAACAAGAAATACCTGAAAAACATGATGATGCAATTGGGAGAGCTCATTGGATGTGGAAATTAAATTCCGCATCCAACAAGTACCCACTCGGCATACTTTTGACGGGCCCCGCTACCCCAAAAACAAGAAATACCTGAAAAAATGTGATGATGATGTGGAAATTAAATTCTGCATCCAACAAGTACCCACTCGGCATACTTTTGATGGGCCCCGCTACCCCAAAAAACAAGAAATACCTGAAAAAATGTGATGATGATGTGGAAATTAAATTCTGCATCCAACAAGTACCCACTCGGCATACTTTTGATGGGCCCCGCTACCCCAAAAAACAAGAAATACCTGAAAAAATGTGATGATGATGTCATCATCACATTTTTCAGGTATTTCTTGTTTTTGGGGTAGCGGGGCCCGTCAAAAGTATGCCGAGTGGGTACTTGTTGGATGCAGAATTTAATTTCCACATCCAACGAGCTCTCTTGATTGAAATTTGAGTAAAAGCACCAGGAGATGTGTCGAAAATACAAACAAAAAAGTAGTTTTTTCTTTTCTTCCTCCAAAATTAATAAATATTATTTTATTATTTTAACTATTATTTTATTAATTTTCCTTAGGAGGCCCATTTTGAGTTGAAATTTCCTCTAATGTCCATGTCATCATGTGTCGTTCCACATCCTCAACTATGCCATGCCATGTCATCGCTACCTTAGTCTTTCACTGAGTTTTTCCTGCCATCATATCCATTGGTTATTCCTTTGTCATTCGTGAACACCTTTGACATCAATGACAACTATATACTCAAATATGCCAACAATACCTTGATGTGGCCAAAACCAATAACTAATCTAACTTCCAAAACCCTATATTCTCCACTAAGCAATCAATGAGATGGAGAGTATACACATTGGATCTAGATCTTTCTCTTGGCCACTCTTGTGCTTGTAAAAGAGGCCCTCAAGGTCATAGTTTCACATTCCAATTCCATTCACACACAAAAATGTTGTCATGATATCGGATTTACTATAGAAATAGAAGGATATTGTATCATACTTTCTACTTTTTCTACAAGGAGGATCCACCGGTGACACTTGGATAGAGATTGGAGGTAACAAAATAGAATAATGAACCTTCCTTTGGACAAGATACAGAGGCCCCATCTCCTCTACAACGTGTACCAAGTTCTGTCTTTGTTAAATTCTTTGTGTTAAATATAACTGAAAACATGTTTTTTAACATTATGCATTCTCTCTTGGTGATCTATGTTTGCATCCTTTTTTAAGAGTGTAGATTTGTAGTTTTATTTTTGTTTTAGTTGTTTTATTTTTTAATATTTTAATTTTATACCAAGGATTGCACAACCCATTGGTGGGTGTTATTTTTCACATGTGTGTGAGAAATCAGATTAGAAAAATAAAAGGAAAGGAGCTATAAATTATAACCCTAACCTCATAATTGAGAAAATTTACAATCATTCGAAAGGCCTTTCAGTGGAGAGATTTGAGTACTCAATTTTTGCATAAAATCTTCTAATTTATCAAGATAATTAAAATATTGTGGGCTAAGATATTATCATTATGGAAGATGCACATGACCCTTACAATTATGAAGCAAATGCCATGGGAAAGAACATATGGGCTAAAAATGTAGATACAGAGTCTAATGGAGTTAGAAATCAAGAGACACCTTTAGATATTGCAAAGACTACGAGGAGCTTGAATGTAGATCTTCAAAGTTACATATTAGACAATGAAGACTAATTAACACTCGAGAAGAGAAAAAATCAACTATATGTAGCCATGCTTCAAATATTGACAAACATATAGAGGTGAATGCATCATCGACATTATTCAAATAGTGTTGGTAGGAATGGAAATATCTCCAGGAATCATTCTCACAAAAGGTTCCATAGTACAAGAAGAACCTCTTAAGATGAGACATACAAGCCATATTTGATAGAATATTTTTTTAGTTATTGATATGCATTTAAAGATTCATTACGTAGCCTAGAATCTTTTCCCAATAGACATAGGAGAACAAATCCTCTTAGAGATAATTTGCATGGAGAATTTTGAAAGGCAAAGCCACCAACCTTTGATGGTGATGTTAAATTTGGACAAGAAGTTGAGTCTTGGATTCTTAGGATAATAAAGTATTCTCAAGTCGATTTAAGTGCATAGCATCAATTTGGTGGGAGCATCTCAAACAAGTTATGAAAATCAGTAAGAAAGATTGTTTGGAAGCAGTTTAAGAAACACTTTACATACAAAATATCTCTGACAAAGAATATGATGGTAAAGTAAATATTTCTATGAGTCAAAGTTGGGACAAATGATCATGAATGAATACATGAGAACATTCTTAGAGTTGTTGAAATATCTCAAGTACATCAAAGATGAGAATGTAAAGATCCAACATTTCTTAAGTGGATTACCTCAGTATTAGACATAATTGAGTTTGATGAACCTCAAAATTTAAATGAGGCCATTACAAAGGATAAATATTTATATGAGAATAAAATTAATAAACAAGAGGTCCATAAGGCATGGAAGGACAAGAAGGAAAAGATCAACTAAAGGAACAAAGGGTCCAAGCCTCCTCATTATAAAAAATATCCAAATAACTTTTAGTAAAATCAATGAGCCATGTTAGTGGGAAAGAGGCCCAAAGTCCCTATTCAATGTTGGGGATGTGGGCAAGACCATTTCCTCAGAAATTGTCCACATCCAAAAAGAACACTAAGAATGTTCGTAGCATCCAAGAGGCTACAGTTGTTAATAATGTAGCAATAATTATGCATATGATCTATGTTTTAGAATAATGAGAATATGCATGAACATACAACAATATGTTTGCTAACATGAAATAAATGGCAATAATATATTAGTCTATGATTCTATCCATACAAACAATGATAAAAGTTATGCTGGTGGTATATATTTAGAAGTCTTGGAGCAGCAGAACTCAGAGTCCTTTGGTTGCAGAGGAGTCCTTGTCTCAGGCGTTGGGTTGTACACTTATCTCATTCACTGATTGTTAATAAAGAGAATTCTTCTTCCAACTTTGTGTTGAGTCTCTTTCATGTGTTAGGGTTTTATGAATATATTTGATTAAGAACTATATATGTTGTTTATCTAACCTGTTATATATACATGCATAAGATTGTACTTGGAGAATTTTCTCTTTGCAGGTGAAGGAGGTGCATCCCTGAAAGCTTTAGAGAGAAGCAGAGTGGAAGAAGATAAAGCTTGGATAAACTGTCTGTAATCAGGTGAGTCCAATATTTCTTCCTATTTCCATTTTGTACTTAACTAAAGCTAATTGTCTGCAAGTTTTAGAAGTACATTGGTAACCCCAGACCCTAGGTTATAAGGGTGTTTATTCCTAAACAACAGAATTGGTGACTCCGCTGGGGAACCTAGACTGCTATGGGTTAACTCTGTAGATATGTGCCCAATCTTTGCTTTGATTCAGTGTGTGGTGTCTTGTCTTGGTTCATGCTTGTAGTGGTGTTTGAAGACCTTTATAATTTTTCTTCTTGTTGAAAAATTCAACTCCTGTACACAGGTTGCTCTTGTACACAGTCGCATACAGAGGTCTGTGTACGCGGGTTACTCTATTGCACAGTCACGTACAGTACGCGGGTTTCCCTTGTGCACAGTCGCGTACAAGCCTAAGAACAATTTTTTTGGGTTAGGGTTTGCTTGTCCCTGTCCTTCTGTGAATTTTTTTTTGCTTAGTGGTCTTCAATTTTAACATTGCATTGTAAGTTTGATGACCCTATTAGCCATACTTTGTGCTTTCTAGTAAGCCCTTGAGTTTTTATTGCTTGGATTGATTTTCTGTTAACAACTTGAAGTGGATTTTCTTATTGGGTGAGAGGTTTGAGTGTTGGTTGTCTGAATCAGTGATCAGGGTTCTAGACACCATTTTGTCCTTCTCTATCTCAGGATAGGGTTTGTTTGTCACTTGCCTTTGTTTGATTTCAGTGATTTCCATTCATTGTGTCTGCCCAAGCTAGGTTTTTCCAAGTCTTCCTTAGGTGGTTGATTTTTGGTTTTATGAATCTTCTTTGCTTCATTTTGCTTACTTTATACAGTTAATTTATTCAAGCATACTCAAGAATTGTGCATTTAGGTGCATAGTAGTTTTTGAGCAATTTGAAAAGTGAAAAGAAAACATTAGAAACTTTTGCATTTGAATAGCATATAGTAGTTTTGTTTTCAGTTTTTAAATAAAATATTGAAAATTACAAAATATAGTCTTAGTTTTCTCTTCATTAGTTTCATTTTCATCAGTTTATATTTACAAAAAAAAAGAGAAAAGAGAAGTTTGTTTTAAGTAGTGATCATTTTGCTTTGAAATTGATTTATACACCTGTTATTTTTACATTTCTTATCGAGTCAATAATATCATAGTCTTTCACTCCACTTTCCTTCTGAGTAAAAAATAGCCCTTAAAATGAACGCTATAATTAAAATTTATTAGTAATTTTTTCTTTTATAGGGCCATACACCTACTAGCTTAGGATAGACTTGTGGGACAGGAAATGTAAACTTCCCATAAGTATTTAAATTCAAACATAGTGGGACAATCGATAGGTAAATCCTTCTCTTTATCGATAGTATCTGGGAAGCTCCTCTCAAATGGGAGTCAAGCACGAGGCTGCGTGGAGGCATTGGACTGAGGAGATAACCCTCTGATTCCTTGTCGAAACGTAAACAAAGGTTTTTACGCATCTAGGGATTTTGTCCTAGACAGAGTTTTAGGCTCAGCTACCCTGCCCATGCGTACGAATCAGGCTTGCGACTATCCCCCCAGACTGTTGGTATAGTTAAGGTAGCCTCTAGTCTCTTGACATCTAGGGTTCATGCACAGGTAAATTGGAAGGCTATTTCTAGTTCACCTTGGATGGGCTTGGAAGGTAACCCTTGTTGAAAGTGTAGGAGGGGAGTGGGTGATTCCTCCACTTGCGCCTAATAACCTCTTCAAGGATGCCAAGAAACTATCTTTCAATGTTCTTCGGGAAAGCATATCTTTTACCCTTTCTGACTGTTGAAACTTTAGGAATTTTCGTAGTGATTGCTCTGTGGTTTGTCTATGTTTTTCTGACCTTAGGGTTCGAAAATTTAAATTTACAATCTTGGAGGACCAACCTATCAGAAGGTCACAAAGGTTGCAAAACCTTCCTCCTCTTATCACATTGGAACCTCCACCTCCCCCTCAAAGGCGGAGATTGGACACGGATGGCTCATTTGAACCGATGGGAGTTAGTGAAGTTCTAGGTCAACCAGAACTTAGGGAAAACCATCTTAATTTAAACATAGTTGAGATAGAAGAATTACAGGCTAACGAGTTTGCAAGGAATTTTAATACACCTCTAACTGATTTAAACGATTTAGTGATCATTCAGGTTCGTCCTTTTGATCCACCCATGATTGGTGTTACCGTGGGAAGGATAAGTCTACTACAGGAGAGAGTTATTTTACCTTCACCTCAGTCGCTCCAGCTGAAGGGGTGCTACCTCCCCTGGTTAGTACCCCTAGAACAAACATACCTACTATGCCCTTAACTCCAGCGAGCCGAGTGGTTCAACCACCGGCTCCCACAAGTATAGCAGGTGCTTCTGGTGGAATGGTTACTGGGATTCCTAGTGTACCTATTGTACCTACCTCCTTCGCACATACTACCCAAAGTGGTCCGACAGAATCCTCAACTTTTGTCCAAGGATTTCCTTGGAATGGGGGGCACATTCCCGCATCCACTCCATATGTAGGCCCTACACCCTCTTATGTAGGGGTGCAGTTTGGAAGTACTAAACCTTATGGTCAAGGTTTCCAAACCTCAGTTTCTGCTCCGTTCACAAGCTCTCCCTTTTGTATTTTTAGCGGAGGGATACCTGCTCCTGTATTTCAAACCCCAGTTTCGACTGGGGCAGCCAGAACCTCTTATAATGCACCTTACATAAACAATCCTGTGGCTTATGGATGGAACCCTTTTCAAAGCAACCCATCCACTTCACAACTGGAAATAGGGGGAAACCCCACCTTCACATATGGGAACACGGGGGTAGGTCCCTCTAATCCCCAAACTGGTACTTTTAGTGCTCCAGTTAGACCTAAGCTTCCTTTCCTGGAAACATTAAACTTGCCAGATTTGTCTAAACTAATGAATGACCCGGTGAGGCATGATCCCTCCTGGCCACCTGTACCTACCAAGTTTCCCTCGGACATCCCAAAGTTCGAAGGCAAAGTTGGTGAAGATCCTGAGGATCATGCCACCACTTTTCATTTATGGTGCTCTTCCAACTCACTAAATGAATATTCAGTTCGATTGAGGCTATTCCAAAGAACCTTGACGAGGACTGCAGCAAAATGGTACATTGAGTTGCCTTCTACTTCATTCAGTAGTTTTTGGGACTTGGCTAATGCTTTCCTTAGTCACTTCCAGCTTCCTATTCAATATGATTTCGGAATGGACTTGTTATCTACTTTTCGGCAGAACAAGGCCACCCACATCTCGGACCACATCCAAGAGTGGAGGAGGTGGAAGAGCCTTATTAAATCCACTATTCCTCTTGAGTTCTTACTAGAATGGTTCCTTAAATCCCCATTGCATTATATATCTAAGGGCGTATCTACTTTAGGATTGACGAACGAGGAAGAAGCTATCCTCAGGGCCCAGCAACTTGACTTGATTTATTCTCAATATAGGATCTTATACAATATTATCCCTGAGGCACCGAGTCCAACACACGATGCAGAGAAACCTAATCCCGGACCCCATGTCGATGGTGTGGGTGGTTCCGTGAATTCTCCCACTGTAGAATCTTTGTCCAAACAAATCCATTAGCTGTCCATCAAACATTCTATGGGAGAGGAAGCAAAGGCTGCCCCCTCACCCTAAAATGCAAATGTTTTTGCACAGAACTCTTAGAAGGGAAATCAGCAGCCCTGTGGGAAAAAGAAGAGAGGAAAGAAAGGGGAGGGAAATCAAAACAAGCAAAAACCCGCAAATAATGTGGATGGGGGCAAGAAAGAAAAGAAGAAGGTGAAATTCCCTTGTAAGTTGTGCCATGAACATCACCTTACCCATCTTTGTCCCCTTATCGA
This sequence comes from Pseudotsuga menziesii, assembly GCA_001517045.1. Taxonomy (NCBI): domain Eukaryota; kingdom Viridiplantae; phylum Streptophyta; class Pinopsida; order Pinales; family Pinaceae; genus Pseudotsuga; species Pseudotsuga menziesii. The sequence goes on from LPNX010947535.1 coordinate 812,013, forward strand.
ACAAGCTCAGAAGCTATTAAAAGCTCAACAACCAGCTGTCCTGAAGGATTCATTTCCCCAAGGGCAGAATTCTGCTTTAGCTTCAGATACAACAAGGGGCACACCAAATGTCCCTGACCCCAATTATATCAACATGGTTCGATCTCAAACTTTACTACAGACCAGGAATAAGAACTATCAAAAAGAGACCTCGGAGAAGGGTAAGTCCATAGGTGAAACTTCTAACCCTCTCACGATCGAGAAACCTGCTGAAATTATGCCCAAGATACCGAAAGGTGTCTTTAAGAAGACCTTGCATAATCCTAATGCTAGGGATGCATCCAACTACTCTGTAGTTGAAGACTTATCCCAGAAACCTTGTGCAATGTCGTCTTTAGAGGTGTTACAGAGTTGTCCTACCCAGCGGGATGCACTCTTAGCAGCCTTAGGCAATATGGACTCATTGAGTCTCATGGTGAAATTTCACTTGTCTATGTCAAAATTCGCCTACCTTATGATGTAGCCTTATCGATAGATGTCATCCATGGTGGAAAAACCATTGGAAGGGCAGTTGTCGATGAGGGTGCTTCTACATGTGTTATGTCCTTGTCATGTTGGAAAGCTCTTGGATCCCTAGAGCTCGTCCCGTCAAACACCCTACTTACTGCTTTCGACGGAACATCATTCCATCCCCATGGTATCCTACTAGCTTTTGAAATTAAGCTGACATAGAAAGCAGTGTCTGTTGAGGTGGAGGTGATTGATGCACATTTGGACTATAATTTGCTCTTGGGAAGAAGATGGACTTATGCCATGTCTGCTATTGCATCAGCCGTCTTTCGGGTGGTAGTGTTTCCACACGAAGGGAAGTTGGTTACTGTTGACCAACTCAATTTTACTTGGAAAGGCCGCATGGAATCTAATGAGTCCACTGTACCATTGGTTGATCAGGACAAACCTATTGCAGAGAGCTTAGGAGCTGGAATGTACGAATCATTGATGGGCACATTTGATCTTCCAACTCCGATTAATTATATAGGTTCTTATTAGTGTGGGGAATTCCATAGCCACGGTTGTTGATAGGACTGATCCTTGGGTTCTCCCTACCCACCATGAACCTGAAGTTCCCTTATCAGTAGTGGAAGTAGCTTATCAAGCTATCACACAAACCATTGTTGATCCCATTCTGGTTCCACTCTCAGTCTAAGAGGAACTGGAAGAATTCTATCTACCTGCTTAGGCAGAAAACTCTTTGCATTCTATAGATTACTTAGATATGGTTTTACCTTCAGATGAATCCATTCTAGAAGCCATGTGTGGATGAGATAAGATCTGTAAAGATCTTCATCATCGATCCTATTTTCTTCCAGAATTAAGCAGGATAGAAAATCAGGAGTTTCATATGAGACTGGCAGACAATGTTGGTATGCCCATTAATCCCTTACCAAGGGAAGGAGTGTTTGCTAAGGGGAATATGGTGAATATTTCTGCTACCATCCCTATCAACATCTCTATAAATCCGGACGTTGTGGAAAATATACATATCGGCACAAATTGCTCTCTTGAGGAGATTGCCATTTATACCGCCTTGTTTAAGGAATTCCGCGACGTTTTTTCCTGGTCATATGAGGAGATTCCAGGCATTGATCCATCTATAGTCGAGCATGAGATCTAAACATACCCTGATGCTAAACCTATTTGAAAAAAGTTGAGACCTGTTAACCCGTGTAAAGCGACGGCAGTGAAGGCTGAAGTGGAAAAACTGTTGAAAGCTGGTTTTGTTTATCCCATAGCTTTGACAAAATGGGTATCCAACCCTGTTCCGGTTGATAAGAAGCAAGGGACCATACACATCTGTACTAACTTTAGATATTTAAACAAATCCTGTCCTAAGGAAAACTACCCCACACCATTTATAGACCAAATTATTGATGCTTGCACGGGAAGTGAAGTCTTTTCGTTTATGGATGGTTTCTATGGATATAATCAAATTCAAATAAAACCGCAAGACCAACATAAAACTGATTTCATTTGTCCTTGGGGTACCTTCATGTACAAAAAAATTCCCTTTGGATTGAAAAATGTTGGGGCAACCTTTCAGCGGGTAATGAATTTTTCCTTTCATGATATTAAAGCCATTGTCAAACCCTACCTTGATGATCTGCCTGCACATTCTCGTAAGATGATTGACCATATAGATCACCTGTGTTTGATATTTGAATGATGTAGATACTATAAAATCTGCTTGAATCCCCACAAGTGTGTGTTCTGTGTCGAGTCAGGGAAACTGCTCGGATTCATTGTCTCTAACAAAGGCATTCAGGTGGATCCATTAAAACTTGAGGCCATTGTAAATCTGCTTCCTCCTCGTTCTATCAGGAAACTTCAGAGCCTGCAGGGAAAGTCCAATTTCCTTCGACATTTCATTGTAAACTATGCCAAGATTACTAATGGTTTCATGCACCTATTAAAACAGGACACCCCATTTGTATGGGATGAAACTGCACAACTCACATTCGAGGCATTGAAAAAATCTTTGTTGTCGGCACCATTATTGCGTCCACCAAATTACTCTAGGGATTTTATATTATATATGGCTGCGTCTGAGTCGACCATAGGGGTAGTCCTAGTCCAAGAGGACAATAAGCTCCAAAAGCATGTCGTTTACTATCTTAGTCGTGCTTTAGCTGAACCTGAACTGAGGTACTCCCATGTCAAGAAGTTGGCCTTAGCAACTATTTATGTTGTTCAAAGTTTATGTCATTACATCTTACTAAGGACTACAACGGTAGTGGAAAATGTCAATCCTTTTAAATATGTTTTGTCCCGACGGATAGTTGGAGGCAAATTCAACAAATGGATAGTCATTCTCCAAGAGTTTGACTTGGATTTTCAATCCGCCAAATCCAAAAAATCCTTAGTTTTTGCTAAGCTTATTGCAAAATTTCCAGTAGATGAAGATGTAGCTATTGAAGAAGACTCATTCCCATATGAGCACATCTTTTTTATTTCCACCTCTGATCCCTAGTATGGTGATATACTTATCTATCTCCAAACTCTGAAGTATCCTGCATCTTTCTCGCGGGAAGAACGACATAAACTATGCCTACATGCCAAGAACTACCTCATCATAGGAGATACTTTATACCGTAAAGGGGTAGATTATGTTTTGTGTCGATGTCTTACCCACGAGGAAGCGGAGATTGTCCTAAATGATGCCCATAATGGAGCATGTGGTGGTCATTTATCTGGGTTAGTAACGGCCCAAAAGATATTATGTGCCGGTTATTTCTGGCCCACAATCTTTAAAGATTGTGTGGAAGTAGTAAAGTGTTGTCATCCTTGTCAGCTTTATACCAGAAAAATGCGGTCACATCCTGCTCCATTATTTCCCGTCATCTCAGTGGGCCCTTTCATGAAGTGGGGGATTGATTACATGACCTGCAACCCAGCCTCGGCTGGGGGGCACAAATATATCATTGTCGCTGTGGACTGTTTTACGAAATGGGCAGAGGTAATTCCCACCTTTAAAGCCGACAGGGAAACTGCATCTTTCTTCGTGTTCAATCAAATTATTGCACGATTCGGTATACCTAAGGTGATTGTCACTGACCATGGCAATCATTTTCAGAATAGCATGATGATTGAACTAACCACTATGCTAAGATTTAGGCAAGAACATTCATCTTCATTCTATCCTCAAGCAAATGGTCAGGTCGAAGCTGTTAATAAAACTTTGAAGACTATCCTCAAACGTATTGTTAATGTAGCCCATTCCAACTGGCATACCATGCTATATCCTGCACTTTGGGCATATCGGACTAATGTAAAAACGGCTACAGGGTTTTCACCTTTCCAACTCGTCCATGGAGTGGAAGCTGTTACCTTGATTAAATGTGAAATATCGTCCTTAAGAATTGCTATTCATGTGTTACCTGATACGACTGAGCTTGAAGAACGTCTATTACATTTAGAACACCTTGATGAGCAACGTAGAGATGCGCTGACAGCAAACCAAGCTCATAAAAATAGGTTCATTAGAGGAAATTTCAACTCAAAATGGGCCTCCTAAAAAGAATTAATAAAATAATAGTTAAAATAATAAAATAATATTTATTAATTTTGGAGGAAGAAAAGAAAAGAACTACTTTTTTGTTTGTATTTTTTACATATCTCCATGTGTTTTTACTCAAATTTTGATCGAGAGATCTCGCTGGATGCGGAATTTAATTCCGCATCCAACGAGCTCTCCCGATCGAAATTTGAGTAAAAACACGGGGAGATATGTCCAAAATACAAACAAAAAAAGTAGTATTTTTTAGATACCTATCCCCAAATCCATATTAAAAAAGTGTTTAAGACCTATACGGTATTTCAAATTTAAAGCAATTTCATTGGCTAACACATGATGACATGGAATTTGAATCAAAGTTAAAAGGCCCATTTTGAGTTGAAATTTACTCTAATGCAAAAGTCAATATGATAAATCGGTCAAGCTTCAAATTTTCTCTGAGGGGGAACTTGTTTTGCTCTGGGACCAAGTCAAAGAACCCCTGGGGATAGGAAAGTTTAGGTCTATGTGGTTAGGACCTTATATCGTGTCAAAAATGTTAAATAAAGGCACATATGAATTGATATATTTTGATGGGAACAAGCTGGCTGAGCCTAGAAATAGGATCTACCTGAAAAAATACTATGCTTAGGCTTAGCACTTTTTCTTGTATTTTATTGGATGTATTTTTATGTACACTAGTTTGTCGTTTTGTGTTTTTTATACCATCTGCTGGTTGTTTTAGATGTCTTCTGAGAGGTTCGTAGGTTTCGCTGATGGTGCCAGTCACCACACTTGTAATTTAGCTTCGGCTACATGGGTCATTTATTCGCCCTCGGGACAGTTAGTTGCCTCAAGAGGCGCTTGCTTACGTCCTGCTTCCAATAATGTGGTTGAATATAAGGTCGTCATTGAGCTTCTATGGGATGCTTTGTCATGTGGTATCACTCAGCTGGAATTCTGACTGGACTCTCAACTGGTGGTTTCCTAGCTCAATCGGGCTTATCAGGTATTAAACCCTATTCTATTGCGTCATTTTATGCAAGTTAGGTTATTGGAAAGAAATTTTGAGTTCATTACATTCAATCATATTCCAAGGAATCAAAATTAATTAACTGATGCATACACTAATTACATCTTGGATTGGCATTTAACACATTTTCCATAAAAGTATACAGCAAACACATAAAAAACATTTGTAAATAAACCAAC
>LPNX010947535.1:817363-878442 GCA_001517045.1 Pseudotsuga menziesii
TGGATCATAGTCCATCAAATGCCTCTAGATCTAAGTTGGAACTTGGACCACCCTGGTCCCCCTGGTCACCTTGTACTCTGGCTACCCGCCTCAGAAGGCGTATCCAGATAGTTGGTACACCAACCACGAACTCTTGCATGATGGCTGGGATGTGCTCAATCCATAAGGTGGGTACTCTCTGGGTAAGCCTGGACAGCTTCCCCTCAAGAACCCTGATCAAGCCCTGGTCTTCTCCCAAGACAGGACATACATACATGCGTGGATGCCCTTCAGGGTGGACTGGTCCAATATCTGCATTTTGACATTTTGACATATGTATATATCTATATATTTAAAATTCATAAAAATTTTAAAATTTTGAAAATAAAAAATTACCTAACTCTCTCTCCCCATGCTCCTCTTGGAGGGAGGACGAGGTCAGCATCACCACGGAAATCCATTCCAGATATGGAAATTGCTCCAAAGATGGAATTTGTCGCTCCCACCAAAAGTAGAATTCATCATCATAAACACTCTGCACATATCCACCACCTCCCTGGCGGAGGAAAATATCTCCCCACCTGCTTAGCCTAGGCTGATGAGGAGAACGAACTGGTAGTGGCACTGCAGGACTCAATCCTGACACTCTCTCAAAGAAGAAGGCTACTAGTATGCTGGAATATCCAAAATTCTTCCTCCTGCCTATTTTGTAGTTAGAGAGTTGTTTTCTCATAATCGGGATCACTCCCGAGCACCAGTCATATAGGGATCCCTACATATAATCTACTGCTAGTCTCATCTAGTTCCAAGTTGCAAGGTGGAGTGATGATGACCCTGCAACCTGTTGGCAGCTAGCAACAACCTCTTCATTTCTCAATAAGATGAAGAGTGATCAGCTCTTTCTATGATTCATCAATTCAAAATTATGAAAGAGCACCTTCAGAATATTTGATTCTGAAGGTACTCTTAATTAAAGAAAGGTAAAATATTATTTGAGAAGTTGGTGAAACACGCTCATGAACTTGGTGATTAACAACTGTCAGTTAGTTTCATAAATTTTCATGTAATTATTTCAAACATTAAAATAAATTTATGAGACTTAAGAAATTTGAAATAGTTTGCCAAGAGAAAATCAATCAAACACGTTTTGTGTTGAGTAAGGTATTACTAGCCCTAAGCTCATAGAACTTATGGTGACTTTTAAAGTTTATATTCCATATAATACCTTACTATGATTTTTGTAAATATTATAATTAATGAATAAAGTAGTTTTTATATAGGAATGTTTTACATAGGATAGTTTCATCACTTAATATCCTATCAATCTAATATTGGATTTTCCTCGATAGGATGTTTGAAAGGTTTAAACTTAGTCTTTGTATATACATAAGCATAGATATCAAATCCAGCTATTTCATTAAGCCATGTTAACATTAGAGTATGCGATTTCACCACCTTGCATGCCACCACTAATCATGATTAAACTGGAGATGACTGTTAAGATTGATTGAGTTTAAAAGGATCCATTGTTGGGCAATAGGGCAGACCCGGGTTTAATCCTTTAATGTCGCACCAACAAAAGACCCACAGAGTTGGCCCTTTCGGCAACAACCTACGCACAGGTTGCAGTCTCACCCGAAACAGCTATGGGGGTGCCGCAGAATCAGGTTTCTGCAAGCAGAGAGGGGGGATTACTATACCTTAGCCCTTTAATAATCTTATTAATCAATGATTACAAGCTTTACCATTCATTCACATATAACTTCGCAAATAAATAAACAGTCGTGACTTGCTCAACCCACTACAGGGAATTCACAGCGAAGCTAAATATTAGCAGCGATCTAACTTATCAGATGTATACAATTATTAATGCATAAAAGAAACAGAAACATAAACAACACAAGAAACCACAACACCGGATATAACGTGGTTCACCCCCAGTGTAGGGGATACGTCCACAAACTGTGTTCTATTCAACTTGCTACAAAACCACAGTTGATCTGTGCACTCAGCTGCAGATCCTTTCAGTCCTCAAAAGCTGCGCACACAGCAGCAGGCCCCTGTGCACACAGTTGCAGGTTGTTCCTTAATCTTCCTTACAAAAACCCTCTGCGCACACAGCTGCAGAGGTCGTCCACGCACACAGCTGGGACTTAACCTTTTCTTACAAAACCAATCTTAGCTTCGCCTTAATCTTTCTTTCATCATAAAACCTAACCTATCTTCTTTACACAAGCACTTATTTATACTGCACATTTTTACAAAACGCTGGTCTTAAACCATGGGCACCCAAAACCCTAAACCCTGGATTTCAACCACGGGTTTTATTACAAAAAAAAGGTGTTTTAGCTTCCCTCGATACCCCTAAGACTGTTTTGACCCGTAACTCTGCTTACAAATTTTCTAATTAACCACGGAGTTACCCAAACATGGAATATGCGCCCCAATAGGCCCCTAAGACTCACTAGTGGTCCGTCCCGGGACACTCTTCAGTTTCCCTGGTGGCAGACTTCCACTGACGAAGCATAGTGTACTGCTTGCTGAAGCTCTCCATGCTGCTACCGGCTGCCTACTTCTGTCCTTTGCAGAAGTTTTGCTGATGAAGGCCATCGCGATCCACCTGCAACACCATCCTTCACTCCAATTGCCGATGCCTGACCATCTACAACTTTGGGGTCCCCTGGGATTGCATGTCCCACTGTAGAAGGAATATAGCTGCCCTGGTTCTGCTACGCCGAAATATTGCATGGCGGGATTCCCCAAAGTCTTTCTGCGAGGCCTCATGCCCTTTGTTTCTCTACGTTAGAGCAAACTCCTGTCCGTCTTTGCAGATTTAGAGCAAACTCCTGCCTGTCGATGTACTTAGCCAGGTAAGGCTGTACTGGCGGAGTGCTCAGAAGGTGCTGCAGACCTCTGTCCCTTACTTCACGTACTAGCTCCTGAACGTTACAGTCGTTCGACATGGTTCGGGCTGAATATCTCACAGATGCTTAAGGCAGAAAACACAGGTCGAGATAGCTCCTTATAGAATCCCGAGGCGGAACTTGTCATCATGGTGTAGTGATGACGCCAAATCTGACGGAGTTCCAGAAATCTTCTCCACGCAGCGCCGGATTTTCCCAAAATCTCATTATGACCAGTAATGAGAGCAGCTCTTGTGCCAGTGCCACCTATTGCAGTATGTCCCATCCGTCACATTTGGGGCTGCGACACACCTTGACAACCTTCGACTTCGACACAATCTGACCCTGCGACCTACAATCAACTTGTAGCTTCGCATCTTGTAGACAAAACAGACTACGCGAATCCATAATGCTACAAGCATCTTCACTTATTTGCTGGGTGCTACCTTCTATTCTGAATACCTGGCCTGTCCGTGTACTTTTTTAAACGGCTCCCATTTATCATAGAGGGGAAAAGCTCACCATTTAGCTTAGCTAGCTGGACTGCGCCCCCGTCAGTAACTTTTTGTACTACATACGGTCCTTTCCAATGTGTCTTAAACTTTCCAGGGAACTTCATGAATTTGCTGTCATAAAGGAGCACAAGATCACCCTGCTGAAAATGTTTCCTCTTGATGTGTCTGTCATGCCACGCTTTTTCTTGAGCTTTCTACACCTGTTGTTGGAATCCTGCGACAAATCTATCCTCTTCAAGTTCTAATATCTGTTTTAGTCTCTCTGTGATTATGGCTGGGTCATCCATCTTGGTGAAAGCAGATATCCGGAGGCTGGGAACAATGTATTCCATGGGCATGACAGCTTCTTGCCCATAAACTAGTCGAAAGGGTGTATGGCCTGCCAAATTTTTGCAAGTAGTTCTATAAGCCCATAGCACTGCTGGAATTCAAAGATCCCAATCATTCCTATTAGCGTTACAAACCTTTGTCAAGGCATGCTCAAGGATTTTGTTAAAAGCTTCGACAGTCCCATTTGCTTGTGGGTGATATGCGGTACTCTTTTGATGATACACCTGAAATTCTTCAGTCAATACTTCAATAGTCCTGTTCAGGAAATGTGACCCCTGATCACTCATAAGAACTTTGGGACACCCAAATCTGGATAAGATGTTGTCGAAGATGAACTTCGCAGCAGTAGTAGTGCTACAGGTCTTGACTGGTTGAGCTTCGGCCCAACGGGTAAGATAATCGGTTGCTGTAATGATGTATCTGGCTCCTGACTTTTTCGCAGGGGGGTTGATAGGACCAACAAAGTCAATGGCCCATTTGTCAAAGGCCTGTAATGTTACTTGCGGAGCTAGGGGCATTTCATCCCCCCTAGATGGTTTTCCTGTCCTCTGACATATGTCGCAGCTGTGGCAGTATTCTCTTGCATATTTGTGAAGCGTGGGCCACCATAAGCCAGCTGTCAAAATCTTCTGCGCTGTTGCTTTACCTGCATAGTGACCTCCTGCTGCACCAGAGTGTGCTTCAGCCAATATTAGAGGTTTTTTGTGTTCCAAAACACATCTGCGCAGTATCTCATCTGGTCCCATTTTATACAGATGTCCTTCTATTAAAGTGAAGTCTGCGGCTCGAACCACCAATTGCTTCTTCTGCTATGTGGTCATCTCTGAAGGGGGGATACCTGTGGACAAATACTGAGCAATATCCTGGAAATATTCATCAACTATCTGTATAGAAAATAATTGTACATCGAGGAGGCCTTCGTCCATATTGGTAGGTTCTTCGCCTGAATCGAGCCTCGACAAGTGGTCAGGTCCTAAGTTAAGTCATCCAGGCTTAACAATGATCTCAAAATCATATTCTTGAAATAGAATTAACCATCTGCATATTCTACCTCCTAGCACAGGTTTGTTAACTAAGTACTTCAAAGCAGAGTGGTCAGTAAACATCTTAAGATGAGATCCTAGAAGATAATGCCGAAATTTTTGTAATGCATATACCATAGCAAGACCTTCGCGTTCTGTCGTAGTATAATTTTTCTCCGCTGTAGACAACTTTCTGCTAGCAAAAGAGATAGGGTGATCGATATTACCTGCGCCTGGCTGAGCGATCACAGTACCTAAAGCAATAGATGATGCATCCACATGCACATGAAATTCCTTGTTCCAGTCAGGGAATACGAGGATAGGGGCAGTGACCATTTTTTCTTTCAGAATGTCGAGGCTTGCTTGGCATTCTAGATTCCATTCGAACTTAATATCTTTCTTTAGCTGTCTTTCCATTGGGGCGGTAATCTTGGCATATCCTTGGATAAATTTCCTATAGTAGCCGGTGTGACCAAGCGTTGTACGAAGTTGTTTGACGGACTTCGGAGGTGGCAGGTTCACAATAATAGCGATCTTCGCAGGGTCCATCATCAATCCCTGCTTGCATACCACATGACCAAGTAGAATGCCGAAAGGCACACAGAAGATGCACTTTTTTAAATTCAGGGAGATTTGGTGCTGTCTGCATTTGTCCAACATAAGTCTCAAACTAGTTATATGGTCTTTTACTAGCCCAAAAATAGTCCAGTCATCAAAGTAAACTTCTAAGAATTTATGTATGTATTCCTTGAACGCGGAGATGACTACTCGAGAAAATATGGCAGGTGCATTCTTCAACCCGAAGGGCATGACAGTATACTGGAAGGATCCCATTTCGGTAGCAAAGGTTGTCTTGTGTCGGTCCTCTGGAGCAATTCGGATCTGATGGTAGCCCGAAAAACCATCGGTAAAAGAGTATATTTCTTGCCCTCCGACATTGTCGAGCACTTCATCTGTAAAGGGAGTGGGGAAAGGGTCGTGCAGACAAGCATCATTGAGTTTCCTTAGATCGACACAGATTCTGATTTCACCCTTAGTCTTTTTCTCCTGGACGACCATAGGGATGACCCACTCAGATTCTTCAACAGGTTCGATTATTCCTGCAGCAAGCATCTTTTCCAACTCTATCTTAACCTTTTCCTTGTATTTTGGATTCAATCTATAAGGGCGCTGCTTCACAGGCTTCGGATCAGGCTTCAGGGGGATCTTCATTACTCCGATATCTCCCAAGATACCTTTCATTTCAGAGAACTTTGTTGGAAACAGATCTTGGTATTCATGGAGCAGTTGAGTTACCTTGCTTACCATCTCGTCATCCCAATAGTCGCCAATGGTAGCAAACTTAGGCTGTGCCCCGGATCCAATGTTAACTGTGCGCATCTTCAAGGGCTCCGTTGTAGTCTAGTTGGTTAGGATACCTGGGTCTCTCGGGTGAGATCCCGAATGGAGAGTTTATTACAAAATATTGGTAAGGTACGTGTCCTGTGACGGACGTTACTCCCATTTGCACTTATACCATTTACGATTGCTGTTAGCATTACGGGGTTACAAGCTTAATTTGCCTTTCTATTTATGGCAAAGTCTAAAGAAAATGTCACAGACTGTTAGAAATTTTAGTAACCCCGATAGGAGTCTTTTCCACCACAGGTTGATAAAAATTATATTGCAATTTCAATTATCTACAAATGGCAAGTCTTGGGATAGTTTTTTAGTCGACTATCAGTTGGGGCCAACGCAGCATTGGCCGAATCCATACCCACGAATTCGTAAGAAACGAAAAGCTATAAATTCTGGGGTTAATAGTACTTCTGAAACTATATCAGAGGTAAAAGGATTCGAGGAAGTTAGCATACCCATAAACGATGGGATTAATAAGAATGAGGAAAGGGATTCAGTTCCTTGCAACTCTAAAGCAGTCTTGGATCAACCCTTATCTGGTAAAAGTGATAGCACCCCTCCAGAAATAGAAGAAGGATTAACCAAAGGAAAAACTGATAATAATGTTGAATGTAAAAATCCATTTGAAACAAATCAACCTGATGAATATAACAGAGAATCTATGCATAGATTAGACCATCTTGCTCAGATTTGCTGTGATAAGGAAGGGCTTGGTTTTGAAAATCTATCATTTTCAAGAAGGGTTACGAGGAGCATGCACAGTATCCATACGATTGCGGGTCATAAGGCTAATCAACAGGATTTTAAGCCTGCAGTCGTTAATATTGAAGATGATACCCCGTCATCTATCCCTGATACAATTAATATAAATAATTCTACTTTCGTACAGGGTAATGATGTAAAATCAGGCAAGGCCGAGGTTACTCAACCAAGTGTAGACACAGGTATTGCAGACCCTGAACCATCATCTAGTCAGTATATTGACAGCCCTATGTCTCCTCAGGTAACAAATGAAGATGGGACTCTACAGCGTACACAATATAATGCATTCCAGGATAAAATTATGGAGTTCAAGGGTAAACTGAAGCATTGTCTGTCTAGTACAGCGTTATTAGAAGAAGAAAATAGAACCTTTAGAAAAGAATTGCTGGAGTGGATTGGTAGATGGAAAGAGATGAGTGCTAAGAAGAATCAATACAAAAAATCAAAGAAGTCAATCATAGGTACAAACCAGCTATTGCTTAAACGAATTGAAAAGCAAAACATTAAGATTATCAGGTTAAAGGCTAAACTAGCAGAAGCTCGAAGAGTAGTCACTCTTCAGAATAAAACTTGATGATGTTCTCATTTCTTATGTCGCTACAAAACAGGTAATGATCATTTTTGTTTCGCATGCCTGTAAAATCGGAGATTTAACAGGCATGCATTTAAATTTCAAGTTTATTTTGTTACTTATGTTTTAATTGATTTTAATAAGATGCTTCAATAGAATTCAATGCAGGTAGTTTTGTCATCATTCCTCTACAGAATCTCAGGACGTGGTAAATACATTGGCATGGAGATGTGGCTGTTGGTTATGAGCTGGAGTTTCATTAATGGATAAGAATCTTCTAAAGTACCTCGACTCAGGCTAGTCGTTTTCTGTTTTATAGTGATAGGTGTCATATAAGAGATTGGATGCTCTTTTTAATTAGATGAATCCTATAATTTTGCATGCAACATTAATAGGAAAAACTGAATCGTAGTATTATATAAGGTAGAGATTTTGATAAACAGTGGATGGAGTGTTTGAAGAAAACAGACTGGAATTATATTTTGTTGCTGGTGTTTTGTTTATTTCCGAAGTTGGAACTTTGGATGTGAATACTACTGGACATCCACAGACTGATACCATTTCTGGTATTTTTGTTTTGGATTATTATATATATATTTCAGCATATTATCTTCTTTCGTTATATTAACACAGTGTGCTTTGATATACTGATGTTTAATTACATTTTTACACTTTATCAGCTCAAGATAGTATTTTGAATGAACATCTCATTATGATTATGCCTATTAGTATTTTTACTGTAAGCTTAAGTTATAATGATATACTCTTCTGTCTGTTTAAAATTTCATTTGTATGTTGACAACGATTTTTAAATAGACATTATCTTAAATTCAAATAGTTGTCTTGATTAATTAATTATTAATCAAATTTCAGAAAGTTAAAATTAACTGTTTATTTGCAGTTATTTTGCAGTTCTGTTGTCATATAACAGAGTGACTTATTATTCATGATCTAAATGTGTCTATTTGAATTATGCTATAGTCTTTCTGTTCATCTTCTACTGATTAATAGTTAATATAATTTTTAAATATGCTCTCAGCTGAGATAGGACATATAGAATAGTTTAAGTTAAATTTTATTTTATTTTTTCTTTAGTAGTTGAATTAACAATTGTTAAATTGATTTTTCATACCTTGTATAAGTTTTATACTCTTAAAACAAAATCAAAGTCTTTCCTTAAGAAAGCAACCATAGGACAGTTTAGATAGTTTAATTTAATCATTTAGATAAAAATAACATTAGAATAGGTTAGATTTTGCTGGTTTTAAGTTCTCCTTAAGAGACAAACTAGCTGGTAGCAGGACCATAACCTGCGAGGTTTTGTTAATCCAAACACACCGGACGCTGCTTTAAGTTGATTGTGTGGAAAAAACCTCCTTATTGGCCTAGATTCAGAAAATAGGGCCAAGAAATGGTGCTAGAAGGAGGGCCTGTCAATGAGTAATGGCAGGTAATGAAACAATTCCAACCAGCCAACAACCTCCAGAAGTCAGTAGATCACCTTTTATAGAAACTGTTAGGAATATCCTGGAACGTGATCTTGTCACTTCTCCTTTTACTCCCGCACAAAGTGCTCAAACTCTTGAAGAATCTAGACATATTCTTACTAGAGCATACACTAATCAGCTTGGTATTTCTCCAATAGATTATGGTCTACCTAGACAGCAGCGACATAATCCACAATTGACCATAGTTACGCAAGATTTGGAGATAACTGGTAGTACTCCCCACCATCAGATTGAAAGACATCAAAGGCAGATTACACAAACTAATACTGCTAGAAGACTAATTGTAGGAGGCGGTTCTAATCAGCCACCTTCTCCTCCTGAGTCACCGCCTGATAGTCCAAGACTTTCCAATTCTGGAAGTTCCTCTAGTTCTCAAGGAAGTCCAATGGCGGGAAATGCACCTATAGGAGGAGGAGGTAATCCTCCACCTAATCCACCCAATCCACAACTCCCTTGGCTAAGGGCAGCTGCTGTAGTAGTCCCTGGAGTACAACATCCGTTGCCGAAACACTTAGATAAACCCCTCCCTAAGTTTAACCCAGATGACAAGGAACCTGCAGAGGTACATATTGACAAATTCATGTTGGCTGTTCAAATCTTGAACGTTCAGCATGAAGATGTAGTTTGTCGATTGTTTCCTCTAACTTTTGAAGGAAGAGCTTCTACCTGGTCTTTTTCGTTAGTACAAGGATCTATTACAAATTGGGGGGAATTTAATAAGGCCTTTCTATATAAATTCGGGGAAGATAAAACACCCGCTCTTTTATCCCTAGAGTTATCTAGAATTAAAATGGAGCCTAAAGAAAGAATCAAAGATTTCAATCAAAGGTTTCTAACATTAAAAAACAAAATTCCAATTGCTTCTCAACCTCTGGAAGACATAATTATTGAAAATTATACGTCAGCCTTACCTAAGTATTCCGGAATGTTTGTGAAGAGAGCTGGAAAAACAACACTAATAGAAACATTTGAAGAAGCCATAAAAGTAGAAAAGGATTCCATGTCTTATGAACCAGATAGAAGTGGGAAATCTGATTCTTTTCCTCGAAGGAAGATAGAAAAACCCAGTTCAGATAAAGATAAAGCGTTCGATGTAGAACAGCTGCAAAACGCTATTCGAACATTAACCAATGAAGTTATAGGGTTAAAAAAGACTAATTCTGAAGCTTCTCTTTCTAGGGGTTATTTCAGAAATCAATTTAGACAAAACCCGAATGCAAGTAATAAGAATGCGCCCCCTGACATAGCTGCTAATGAAGAAATTTTTAATACAATTCGAGCTATTCTATCATTGTCTGAATCTCCTTCTTTTCAAGAAATTAATGAAAACGAAGAAGAAGAGGAATCAGAAAATGATGAAGAATCAGAAGAACCTCAACAAGTTAACGGTCATTTCTGGGATAGTCTTATGAAGGAACATGAGACTAAAAGTCCACCTATAGGACAACATGCATATAATACTCGTAGGAAAGCATTTGCAAACACTCCCGGTGCTTCAAGTTCTACTACAAATAACGACAACAATAACTCACAACCAAACAAACAAACTTAATCCGGAAAGCAAACTCAGCCAACCAAGGGTACCCAAACCATTCAAAATGCTCCAAAATTAGATTTACAATATGACATAATCGAAGATTTAAAGAAGACACATGCAAACATTAGTATGTACTATCTCCTTCAAATCTACCCAATGCCTAATAGTCATATTATAAATCTTGCAGTAAGTTCAATTGTCTCTAATGCAAAACAAAATGTTGTTGTGAATAATTCCAACAACGATACAATAGCAACTGAAAAAGGGAAAGCAACAGCTGACAAAGCTTTGTTGATAGGTAAGAATTCTAAATCAACTACACCTCCATTCTTACTTACCTTTGAAATTTTCAATAGGAATGTCCATAACTGCATGGTTGATTCTAGAGCATCCTCCAACGTCATGCCTTTATCTGTATGCAAGAAATTGAATGGAAAATTTGTCCCATCAAATTCTCAAATAACTCAGTTAGATAGGACAAATGTAAAGGTTGTAGGGGAAATGAAAGATGTCTTAGTCAGGATTGCTTGCAACCCTTCAGTTTATCAGTTTATAGATATTGTTGTTGTTGATATCCCAGATGCATATGGGCTATTCTTAAGTAGGGATTGGTCCCAACAGCTGAACGGTTTCTTTGCCACTGATTGGTCAACATTGTGGTTACCTAAGAATGGAAAGTCAAATCAGATTAAGATAAATAGAGAAAGGTATATGAAACATACTCTCACCGAACTGCATGATCCTAGTGAACCTGTTTTATTTTCAGATTGTATTATGGGGAATTACATGTATGAATTAGGATTTGGTAATTTTAAAGCTGAAAATTCTGCCCTTTTTGAAAATAATCAGCAATCTGAAATTTGTAATGTGACATATGTGTCTCCTAACTCTTCACTCAAGGAAATCATCAATCATGTAGATAATGTAAATATTGTAAATATCATAGAGAGTAAGGTAATTGTACACAGCTCTATTTGGACTTTATATTTTGATGATGCGAAATCTAAAGAAGGAGCAGGAGCCGGTTGCCTACTGGTGGACCCTCAAGGAAATAAAAATTGTATAGCTTGTAGAATGGAATTTAGTTGTACAAACAATACAGTCGAATATGAAGCTTTAATACAAGGCTTGAAAAAGGCAATTGATTTGGGCATCAAAGAGTTAATTGTTTATGGAGATTCCGAGATCATTGTCAGACAGGTTCGTAACTCCATTCACTGTTTATCTGAACATTTACAGAGTTATTAGAAAGAGGTATGGAACCTTATCTCACATTTTGATGCATTTAACATAAATTATGTTCCTAGAAGTCAAAATCAAGAAGCAGATTTGTTGGCAAATGTAGCATCCAAGTTAATTCCTTCAGAAAATCTTACATCAGATTTCTTTTCTGTTGAATTGATTTTTAGACCTTCCATACCTAATAATATTTTTAACTGGCGTGTATTTGATAAGGATATGCAGGTACTGAATTTTCTGACAATTGAGGATACCTTTAAAGATTCAGCAATAGATGAAGTCATTCATGACGAAAATCTGTGGGATTTTTCGGTAATAAACGATTTCTGTTCAGTTGAAAAAGCTTTCGAATAGGTAAAACCAGTCCCTAATTCAGTACTTAGATTAGAAATTTTTTTGATCTGCAAGATAAGTTTAAGTCTGTTCCTAATTGTAAAACAAACAGCTCTCGAATGAGGTATGAAACCATCAATTTAGGAACAGAACTAAACCCCCAAACTATAAACCTTGGAATAGATTGCAACCCTGTAGAAAAAGCAGCCTTCATAAAATTGTTTAAAGATTTTAAAGATGTCTTTGCTTGGACATATGATGACCTGAAAACATTCAATACCCAAGTCATGCAACATATAATTCCAATTAAACAAGAGTCAAAGCCTTTTCAGCAGAAGTTAAGGAAATATCATCCCTCATTAGAACCAACAATTAAAAAGGAACTGAATAAATTGTTAGCTGCCAAGATTATTTTCCCCATCAGGCATACTCAATGGGTAGCAAACTTAGTTCCAATTAGGAAGAAAAATGGGGATATTAGATTATGCGTAGATTTTAGAAATTTGAATAAGGCTTCTGAAAAAGATAATTACCCTGTTCCTCCCATGGAACAAATTCTTCAAAAGGTGTCTGGGGCTGAGATACTATCACTTTTGGATGGTTTCTCAAGGTACAACCAAATATTGGTTTCCCCAGATGATCAATTGAAAATTTCTTTTAGAACTCCATGGGGAACGTATGCCTACCGCAAGATGCCCTTTGGGTTAATCAATGCGGGAGAAACCTTTCAAAGGGCAATGAATATTGCTTTTAGAGGCCTAACCAATCATTCAGTCGTTGTCTACTTGGATGACGTTACTGTATACTCTAAACATCGACCTGATCATCTTAATCATCTTAGAAAAGTGTTTGAACGATGTAGAAAATTTGGAATATCTTTAAATCCTAAAAAGACAATATTTGCTGTTTCAAAAGGTATCTTATTAGGTTGTGTTGTTTCAAAGCACGGAATCATGATTGATCCCGAAAGAACCCAAGCCATTTCGAAGATAACATATCCTTCTAGCAAGAAAGCAATGTAGTCATTTCTAGGTAAAATAAATTTTGTTAGGAGATTCATTCCCAGTTTTTCCGAGATCATTCGTCCTTTGCAGAAAATGATTAAAAAAGATGTTGTTTTTAATTGGGGACAAACGGAAAAGGAATTGTTCCAGAAAATTTTAGAAGCTATTTCAGAAGCTCCTAGCCTCCTAAGTCCAGATTTTAATAAGGATTTCATATTATACACCTTTGCTTCTGATATTTCATATGCAGCAGTTATAACCCAATCAAATCAGCAGAATAATGAAGTCCCAATCTCCTTCATGAGTTCAAATTTCAAAGGTGTTGAACTCAATTACCATGAAGTTGATAAACAAGCCTTTGCTGTTTTCAAAGCTGTTAAACATTTTCGTCCTTATTTGTTAAAATATAAAACGAAAGTAATTGTCCCTTATTCCTCAGTCAGAAATTTGTTAGTTCAAAAAGACTCAGGAGAAAAGAGGGCACCTTGGATGACAGCTCTTCAAGAATATGACTTAGAAATTAAACCCTCAACGATAGTCAAAGGCCAAGGGCTATGTAAATTAGCTGTTGAAGCTGCTCATTTACCTACTGATAAAGCTGAAACTGTCATTGATGAAGCTTTACTTACCAGGGAGATTTATTTTTATCCACCACCTCAAGATTCCTGGTACACAGACATACAGATACTTTTGGAAATAGGGGCTGCCCCTAATTACTTAGAACCAAAGAAGAAAAGAGCACTCAGATTGAAATCTGCTCCGTACTTATTAATCGATAATATCCTCTTTCGGAGAAACTCAAATGGAGTATACCTTCGATGTCTAGATAAGGATGAAACAGAAGTAATTCTAAAAGAATTACATTCTGGACCAGCAAGAGGTCATTTTGGTGGAGAGACCACTGCTCACAAAATTCTCAGGGCTGGTTATTATTGGCCTACCTTGTTTTGGGATTCCTATACATTTGTCAGAAAATGCCAAGAGTGCCAACTTGCTGCAGGAAGGGTGAAAAAACCTGCTTTTCCTTTACAACCTGTTTCAGCTAAAAGACCCTTTCAGCAATGGGGTATAGATATAGTAGGTCCAATAAATCCTCCCTCATCTATGCAACACAAATATATAATAACTGCAACCGATTATTTCACCCGTTGGGATGAAGCTGCACCATTGAAAATTATAAATACCAATCAGGTTATATTATTTCTGGAATTCTTTATTATAACAAGATTTGGTATTCCTGATTCACTCGTTTTTTATAATGCTTCGTATTTTTCATCAATCAAGTTAACTCAGCTTGCTTTAGAGAAAGGAATAAGAATCAGGTATTCAGCTAACTACCATCCACATGGGAATGGTCTAGTTGAATCAACAAACAAAAATTTATTGAAAATTCTCAAAAGAACTATTTCAGTTCACCATCGTAACTGGCATACAGAATTGGTCAATGCCCTTTGGGCAGACAGAGTAAATCCTAAGGCTACAATAGGTAATTCACCATTATTCTTAGTATACGGAACTGAGGCTATTTTACCACCAAATCTGTTCTTACCTTCATTACAGTTAGCTCAGTCTGTCCAAGAGGAAGAATGCCCAGCAATGGAAAAGAGAATTAACACACTGCTAAAACTGGAAGAAGAAAGAGAAAAGTCAAAACAACACTTTACAAAACATCAACAGATTGTAAAATCATGGTTTGACCAATCTTTCAGTTGTGATCGAGAATTTCAGGTAAGTGATTTGGTTTTAAAATGGGATAAAGCTCACGAAGATAAGGGAGATCATACTAAGTTTCAGAAACTGTGGTTAGGTCCCTTTGTTATTTCTGAAAAAATAGGTCCAAGTACCTTTCGATTGCAAACACTTGAAGGACAGTCCGAAACATTCCCTGTGAATGGACTGATTCTTAAAAAATATTTCTATTAATATTTTCTGTCTAAAATGTATATAATCTACTTGCTGTTTGTAAATAAATTTATCTTTCTGTATATAAATTAGCAGACTGTTATGTTAATCAGTTTTCTGTCAAAGATAAATATTTCAGATTGTTAAAATTTTTGTATATAACCAGTCAGTCAGTCAGAAATCTGTAATTAGCAGCTGTAATTAATGTAAATAAATAAAATCAATTTGCTCATCAGCCTGAAAAATTATGATATTAGACTGCTATCTTTTAAAATTTTGTTCAGGATGATCAAAATTTCCTGAATCTGTAAAAGACTTTCATTGTTTTCTATTTATAAGTGTTTCTCAGATTATTCTTCATCTTGTTATTTTCTTTAAAAATGGGGATGGATTATTATATATCTTCTTCGAGGCTTGTACTTTTGAAAAACTTTTACAGATCTCTATCATCAGTCTTAGAAAAGTTTTTATCATCTGAGAACTGTCTAGCATTTGTTCCAATCAATTAAAAGTTAAAGTGAGAGACAGAAGGTCTCAGTAATGAGCCGGTCTGATCAGAATCACAAATATCACTGGTATGACATTATTAGGAAACTAGTAATGGCTTTTGGTCTAAAAAACCGAAAGATAAGGGGTCTCATCAAGAGCCAGCTGATTCATTTTCTTGTGATATTAATGACTGACATTACCATTTGGTCACCATGCTGGGTAATGATCTCTCATTTTATGAAAATTAAGATAAAAAATGAAATTGCAATAAAACATAACTTTTGACTGAAGAATAGGAGGTCTCATCACGAGCCGGCCTAATCATGATCATCAGTGTTGTCTGGAATAACTTCATTTCTGATCACCGGGGTGATGGATTTTGATTTAAAAATTAAAAGACAAGAGGTCTCATCACGAGCTGGCTTGCTTATTTCAGACAGCTCTTGTGAATGATACTATCACATTGGGATACCATACCCAGATAGTAGTCTTCAGGCAGAATTATTGTTTTAAAAGAAAAGCAAAAGCAAAAGCAAACAAAAGAAAATTATTATGCTATGGAACAGATTTTAGAAAGTTTTCAGAGGAGCAGATTTCTGTACTCTATGCTGATGGTATAGGTTATCCTTACTAAGAAGTACTTGTTTCAACTAAGATATTTGTAAGTTTATCCCTAATCAAATTTCTGTTTCAAAAGATGGAATATTTCTGAGTTATACTTATGGATATGAGTAAATAATGGTTTGATATGGATAAGGAATTTTTGATTGTTTTTAACAGGTTTAAAGATTTCGTTTTTATCATTTTGGATAAGTAGAGATAACTGGTTCGCCCAGGTTGTCGCCATTTGTTGGAAGCTAGCAACAACCTCTTCATTTCTCAATAATATGAAGAGTGATCAGCTCTTTCTATGATTCATCAATTCAAAATTATGAAAGAGCACCTTCAAAATCTTTGATTCTGAAGGTACTCTTAATTAAAGAAAGGTAAAATATTATTTGAGAAGTTGGTGAAACACGCTCATGAACTTGGTGATTAACAACTGTCAGTTAGTTTCATAAATTTTCATGTAATTATTTCAGACATTAAAATAAATTTATGAGACTTAAGAAATTTGAAATAGTTTTCCAAGAGAAAATCAATCAAACACGTTTTGTGTTGAGTAAGGTATTACTAGCCCTAAGCTCATAGAACTTATGGTGACTTTTAAAGTTTATATTCCATATAATACCTTACTATGATTTTTGTAAATATTATAATTAATGAATAAAGTAGTTTTTATATAGGAATGTTTTACATAGGATAGTTTCATCACTTAATATCCTATCAATCTAATATTGGATTTTCCTCGATAGGATGTTTGAAAGGTTTAAACTTAGTCTTTGTATATACATAAGCATAGATATCAAACCCAGCTATTTCATTAAGCCATGTTAACATTAGAGTATGTGATTTCACCACCTTGCATGCCACCACTAATCACGATTAAACTGGAGATGACTATTAAGATTGACTGAGTTTAAAAGGAGCCATTTGTCAGGTTGATAAGCGATTATCACTTGGATCAATGAGTTGGCATGAGAACGTGGCTTATACCTCTTGATAAATAGACAACTGTAAAATATGAATGCATCGTATTAACAGTGTTAAATGCTGATAGTCATTTCCAATTAACGTCGATGTACCTGTTCATTATTAGCCACTGTCCATAATCAATGGATGAAATTATGATCTATCAATCACAATATCTCTGGTTCGCCAATTTGGTGGTGATTACTACTAGTCATGGTTAAACGTAGATAAACCTGCATAAATCATGATATAAAGTGAAGTTGCAGCATTCAACATTGCTTAGAATTCGGCTAAAAATGGCAGGTTCAAAGATCTCATGTCTGTCAAATCCAAAGCATGCGAAGTCTACCCCATCATGTCTTTCGTATGGGTACCTATTCCCTCTATGTTCACCTCTCCGTTCATTTCAGTTCGAAACCAGGAGAGCGTAGAAGAAACCATGTCTCCTCTGAACCGTTATGAAATCTCTGGTTCTGAACTTATAGAAGCAGACCAGGAGGTTGCTATGCGATTCGAGAAAATGGGGTGGGGGAATTTCTTTAGAAGTTTTGATGGCCACCATGCAGAGATTACTAAACTGTTCGCCATGAATTTTAACGATGACAGGGTGCAAATTGAGGGTTTTGGGTTTATTATCAACGAAGATAAGATCGCAGAAGCCACTAAGATTCCACAGGTTGGAGAACGCTGGTTTAAGGGAAGCATGGTTAATAAGAAGAAATGCTTGGCTCTGTTAATGCCATTGCTAGATGATTCGAAGCTGAAGATTGGCGTCCCTGTTAAATTTCTGAAGCCCGAATGGAGAGTTTATTACGAAATACTGCTAAGGTACGTGTCCTGTGATAGACGTTACTCCCATTTGCACTTATACCATTTATAATTGATGTTAGCATTACGGGGTTACAAGCTTAATTTGCCTTTCTATTTATGGCAAAGTCTAAAGAAAATGTCACAGACTGTTAGAAATTTTAGTAACCCCGATAGGAGTCTTTTCCACCATGGGTTGATAAAAATTATATTGCAATTTCAATTATCTGCAAATGGCAAGTCTTGGGATAGTTTTTTAGTCGACTGTCAGTTGGGGCCGACGCAGCATTGGCTGAATCCATCCCCACGAATTCGTAAGAAACGAAAAGCTATAAATTCTGGGGTTAATAGTACTTCTGAAACTATATCAGAGGTAAAAGGATTCGAGGAAGTTAGCATACCCATAAACGATGGGATTAATAAGAATGATGATAAGGATTCAGTTCCTTGCAACTCTAAAGCAGTCTTGGATCAACCCTTATCTGATAAAAGTGATAGCACCCCTACAGAAATAGAAGAAGGATTAACCAAAGGTAAAACTGATAATAATGTTGAATGTAAAAATCCATTTGAAACAAATAAACCTGATGAATATAACAGAGAATCTATGCATAGATTAGACCATCTTGCTCAGATTTGCTGTGATAAGGAAGGGCTTGGTTTTGAAAATCTATCGTTTTCAAGAAGGGTTACGAGGAGCATGCACAGTATCCATACGATTGCGGGTCATAAGGTTAATCAACAGGATTTTAAGCCTACAGTCATTAATATTGAAGATGATACCCCGTCATCTATCCCTGATACAATTAATATAAATAATTCTACTTTCGTACAAGGTAATGATGTAAAATCGGGCAAGGCCGAGGTTACTCAACCAAGTGTAGACACAGGTATTGCAGACCCTAAACCATCATCTAGTCAGTATATTGAAAGCCCTATGTCTCCTCAGGTAACAAATGAAGATGAGACTCTACAGCATACACAATATAATGCATTCCAGGATAAAATTATGGAGTTCAAGGGTAAACTGAAGCATTGTCTGTCTAGTACAACGTTATTAGAAGAAGAAAATAGAACCTTTAGAAAAGAATTGCTGGAGGGGATTGGTAGATGGAAAGAGATGAGTGCTTAGAAGAATCAATACAAAAAATCAAAGAAGTCAATCATAGGTACAAACCAGCTATTGCTTAAACGAATTGAAAAGAAAAACATTAAGATTATCAGGTTAAAGGCTAAACTAGCAGAAGCTCGAAGAGTAGTCCCTCTTCAGAATAAAACTTGATGATGTTCTCATTTCTTATGTCACTGCAAAATAGGTAATGATCATTTTTGTTTCGCATGCCTGTAAAATCAGAGATTTAACAGGCATGCATTTAAATTTCAAGTTTATTTTGTTACTTATGTTTTAATTGATTTTAATAAGATGCTTCAATTGAATTCAATGCAGGTAGTTTTGTCATCATTCCTCTACAGAATCTCAAGACATGGTAAATACATTAGCATGGAGATGTGGCTGTTGGTTACGAGCTGGAGTTTCATTAATGGATAAGAATCTTCTAAAGTACCTCGACTCAGGCTAGTCGTTTTTTGTTTTATAGTGATAGGTGTCATATAAGAGATTGGATTCTCTTTTTAGTTAGATGAATCCTATAATGTTGCATGCAACATTAATAGGAAAAACTGAATCGTAGTATTATATAAGGTAGATATTTTGATAAACAACGGATGGAGTGTTTGAAGAAAACAGACTAGAATTATATTTTGTTGCTGGTGTTTTGTTTATTTCCGAAGTTGAAACTTTGGATGTGAATACTACTGGACGTCCACAGACTAATACCATTTTTGGTATTTTTGTTTTGGATTATTATATATATATTTCAGCATATTATCTTCTTTCGTTATATTAACACAGTGTGCTTTGATATACTGATATTTAATTACATTTTTACACTTTATCAGCTCAAGATAGTATTTTGAATGAACATCTCATTATGATTATGCTTATTAGTATTTTTACTGTAAGCTTAAGTTATAATGATATACTCTTCTGTCTGTTTAAAATTTCATTTGTATGTTGACAGCGGTTTTTAAATAGACATTATCTTAAATTAAAATAGTTGTCTTGATTAATTAATTATTAATCAAATTTCAGAAAGTTAAAATTAACTGTTTATTTGCAGTTATTTTGCAGTTCTATTGTCATATAACAGAGTGACTTATTATTCATGATATAAATGTGTCTATTTGAATTATGCTTTAGTCTTTCTGTTCAACTTCTACTGATTAATAGTTAATATAATTTTTAAATATGCTCTCAGCTGAGATAGGACATATAGAATAGTTTAAGTTAAATTTTATTTTATTTTTTCTTTAGTAGTTGAATTAACAATTGTTAAATTGATTTTTCATACCTTGTATAAGTTTTATACTCTTAAAACAAAATCAAAGTCTTTCCTTAAGAAAGCAACCATAGGACAGTTTAGATAGTTTAATTTAATCATTTAGATAAAAATAACATTAGAATAGGTTAGATTTTGCTGGTTTTAAGTTCTCCTTAAGAGACAAACTAGCTGGTAGCAGGACCATAACCTGTGAGGTTTTGTTAATCCAAACACACCGGACGATGCTTTAAGCTAATTGTGTGTACAAAACCTCCTTATTGGCCTAGATTCAGAAAATCGGGCCAACACAACCCTCACTATTGCACTCGTCAACACCTGTAAAGGAAGGTCACGTATGTTAACAATAGGGATGAAGCTACCCCTCTTTTGTGTGCCTGGTGCGTAGTATATATCAATATAGTTTTGTACACTTAGAGAGTCACTGCCTCTGTCAGTGCCTTCCAAGTTTACCAGAGCTCCCCGTCGTGATAGACCAGCAATGAAATAGACATCCTCAGAAGTAATCTCCAAGGACTCACCTTGAAGGTCAAACATACCCAAATCATGATCCCAATAATTTATCAAGAACTCTAAGAGGCGGACATTGGCCCGCATAGGTGAAGCACAGAAAAACTTCAATAACCCACTTTGACGCAAAATATTCACTGTGGGGGCATCTTGAATAGCTTCTTGGTCCATGTATTCATGTTCACACTCCCTCCACTCAAGCACCATCTTTCAACCTAACAAACAAGCAATTTCAAACCTTAGTTTCATATAAAATTTTGAAATTTTGACCCTACTTATTCTTTTTTCCACCTCACGCAGCATATGCGACTGTCTTTTAAGGTAGGTTGTCTACTGTATGTGACTATCTTCGGGCAACCCTCGTACAGAACGCATGTACGCGACTTTTACTATAGCAAACCCGCGTACATAGCGTTGCTTTTTTAAGGTGCATAAAAATATGAAATTCGGGCTCAATTTTAATAATTGCTTGGATTAAAAGAAAGAGCATGGAGTGTAGTCTTACCTGACACTTGCGGATTTGGAAATGGTCCACCGGAGTGTCCACACCGAGAAATTGAAGGTAGAGGTATAAACTTGTCTTCTATGGTTAAAAATCCAAATGGTGAGTTTTTATTTATGTTTTGAACTATTTATAGAAATTTTATTTTTCAAGTGGGTTTTTTCCCTATAGTTCATAATTTATAAAGCTAATACCATATTTTCTTTTCCATGTGACGGGTCTATCATCATTTTTAAGGTGTTTTTTCTCATATAGGATGGTTTTTTGTCATTTCACATGCATTCTACATTTATACCTACTCCATCTTAAACCTAGCATTAACATTTTAACCACGGACTATGGTATTTTTAACCATTAGCTCCTTGTCTTTACCGTTGTTCTTCCGTGGATAGGACCTTCCTCCTATGAGTATCCTCATTTAGAACCTATTTGTTGTCTTTTGATACTCATACTGCAGCTGTCATTGGTTCAGGGGAATCTTTTTAGCTATTTTTCACTCCAAATTGAGCCTCATTTTGGTCTCTTTTTATAAGCTATCCCTTTATAGGATTCCCTGCCCTTATGGAGTTTCTTTAGGCCTAGGTCTAACTCCTTAAAAACAGACTTGACTGCTGAGTAAACTTGTCAAGCTCATTAAGAATACGTGAATGGGAATCCACATTGGTGGTAGGTTATCTCTTTCTTGGACCATGTGGAATAATATGAGAAAGGATCACTCTCTTTTCTTCGGAATTGAGAAGAGTATTCTCAGGTACAGATTTATTACTTTTCCAGACCTGAGGGACTAAATTTACGAAAAAGGAACTCCTTGTATGAGATTAGTTTTCTCTTTTTCGTGCTCTGGATCTAAACATGAAAAATATTCTGAGTGTACTTTGTGTCTTTTTCATGCTCGTTAAACACTAAGAGCAAAGCATCGAGTTTATTGTTGTAAGCCCCATTTCTCGTACTCAAATGGATCTTTCTGAGTGATATTGCTTTCCTTCACACTCGTAAAACTCAAGCTATATGCTACTCTCGAAAGAGCGTTGGGTAGGTGGTAATTTAACCTTTTTCGGACCTCCCTGACTAAGTACGAAAAAGGTTCACATTTTCTTCTACGGAAGTTAAGAGAGTTCTTTTGTGGTATGTTTTATACTTTTCTAGCCTTAGGAGACTAAATTGGACGAAAAAGGACCCCCCTATAGTCTTCTTTGGAATTTTCAGACTCTCTAAATGTGAAAACACCAGGTGAGCATGTACTAGTTCGGGCTCATAAAATCCACGAATTAGTGACACTATCAAGTATTATTCCCTCTTCTCTTCAAGCTTGTCAAAAAATGAAAAGAGATTCGAGTTGACTTTCCTGGACTCGTTAAAATTTAACAGGGAAGGTAAGGAAGAAGTTTTCTTTTGGTTCCCAGTTAGTGGCAGCATGTCCTCCTTGAACATAGCACTTTCCATTTTTTCCGATACTCATGTCTCAGTGTTCACTTGTAGTTCAGCTATTACTTCGAGTTTGTTACTCCTCCTCTTGTCAGTTCTACCTGGGGAATCTGATCATGTCTCCTACATGACAGATAAGTCTAGTTGTACTATCTGTAAAGTTAAAAGCTACCTTGGTTCATCTCTGTGTCGTGCTCACTGTTCAAGGACTTAACCCTGTGTCTAATCTATATCATGATTCCATCATTGTCGTATCTGTTACTACTTGTGTCTCCCTTCCTTTACCCAGTTCCTAGTCACTCTTGTGATCCGTTGGAGGATCTATTGCCTTCCTTATCACAGTATGGTTCCACATCAGCACTTCCTAACGACGAAGACCTAGAGTTTTGATGATCGTACCTCAGGATTCACTTTCATTATTGGTGAATTCCTTTGCTTCAATTGTCGATTATCACCTATTGATTGACAATATTTTGAATCCGCTCCATGTTCGACTTCAATAACATCTATTCACATGACTTGGATTTTACTGGTTCTTTGGGATTGTTTGTGAAGACCTTAGTTTCACATCCATGGACTAAGTTGCGCAAGATTATGTTGTGGTTACTTACACAGCTTCTAGATCTTTGAAGACTCATCATTATTGTATATTGTGGCTTCGATCCACCTTTGTAATATATGTGGTCTTGTACCCGTACTATATGATGTACTCAAATATTGTAAAGGAGCTAGTGTTCTAGTATATTGAACATAGCATCCTTAGATATGACTTTGTATATGACATTATTATGTATTTGTTTCAGGTACTACTTCTATTCCATTGGACTTCTAAGTTCTCCAAAGATAATTATTATAATGTATTTCGGCCATCACTTCCCTCTAACCTCACACATTAGGGGGAATCTGTTATCAACCCAAATGGCACTTCTCTATCCGAGTGCCAACAATTCATTATGTTGGCACACAAAAGGAAATTTTAGGATTGAAGTTTGCCAAAACACTATAGATGGGCATGACATGAGATGCATTTACCTTTCAACCAGTTTGCTACATTATTTTTCTAAGTGTGGATTGGCGTACGCGACTATGTTCATTGAAACTCACATACATACGTGACTATCCTTGTTGACAACTTGCGTACTATACACGACTATTCCCATTGCAACCCACGTACAGATCTATACGCGGGTTTCCCTTAGAGAAACTCGTGTGTCATACGCAGGTTTCTAGTATCAATAGTTGCGTACACATCCATTCGACATTAAAAACTATAAA
This sequence comes from Pseudotsuga menziesii, assembly GCA_001517045.1. Lineage (NCBI taxonomy): Eukaryota > Viridiplantae > Streptophyta > Pinopsida > Pinales > Pinaceae > Pseudotsuga > Pseudotsuga menziesii. The sequence goes on from LPNX010947535.1 coordinate 841,346, forward strand.
TCGCGATTAATGGAGATTAGTTGAGCCCTAATCATTAACTATCTCAACTGTCTCAACCTCCTCAACCTTCGAAACTGCTCTATTTTCCAAAGTATAAATAGAGGCCTTGGGGAGGGCATTAAGGAATCAATTTTTGGAGAGCTAAGTTATGCTGGTGGTATATCTTTAGAATTCTTGGAGCAGCAAAACTCAGAGTCCTTTGGTTGCAGAGGATTCCTTGTCTCAGGCATTGGGTTGTACACTTATCTCATTCACTGATTGTTAATAAAGAGAATTCTTCTTCCAACTTTGTGTTGAGTCTCTTTCATGTGTTAGGGTTTGATGAATATATTTGATTAAGCACTATATATGTTGTTTATCTAACCTGTTATATATACATGCATAAGATTGTACTTGGAGAATTTGCTCTTTGCAGGTGAAGGAGGTGCATCCCTGAAAGCTTTAGAGAGAAGCAGAGCGGAAGAAGATAAAGCTTGGATCAACCGTCGGTAATCAAGTGAGTCCAAAATTTCTTCCTATTTCCATTATGTACTTAACTACAGCTGATTGTCTGCAAGTTTTAGAAGTACGTTGGTAACCCCAGACCCTAGGTTATAAGGGTGTTTATTCCTGAACAACAATCCTCTTTGCTTATTTCTAATGACTTTCATTGGGATTTTTCATAAACCTAAAAACAATGATGACTGGAAAAGAGAGATCGGGTCTGCTATGTGTCAAATACATCAAACTCCCCACAAGTTGACTATACAATGTGGCTTCACCAAGAGGAGAATCACACTCAACAATTAAATTTACATCGGATTGAAATGGCGTATGAGTAGGCTTACAATCACTCATATGAAACCAAGCAAGTAAATATGTAGCATATTTAGGTTGAAAGAAAAATATACCATCAGTCAAATGCCAAATTTGTAGACCCAAAAAATAATGCAATAGGCCTAATTCTATCATTTCAAATTATTCTTAAGAATGATTCTTCATTTCCTGTATAAATGTAAGTTGGATGCCAATAAGGATAATATCATTAACATAAATCACCACAATGAGGACATCATGATCAAATTTATTAACATACATATTTGGATCAGATATACATCAGTTAAAACCATTCTTCAAGAAATAAGTATCAATTTTCTCATAGCGGTAATAAAACCAAGTGGTTCCATACAAATATATTCATGGAGATCATCATACAAAAATGCAGTCTTAACATCCATTTGGTGTATTTCCCATTTATAAGATGCAACACTAGAAATGATGGTTTTTATTGTGTTCATTTTATCAATTGGAGCAAAAGTTTTAGTGTAGTCAATACCTTATTCTTGAGAAGAAACGGTTTCTACTAATCGTGCTTTATGTTTGTCAATCTATCATTTTATAGTAAACTTTGTTTTATTTATCCACTTACATCCAACTAAATTCTTTCCAAGAGGAAGAGGTACAAAAGTCCATGTCTTGTTTTTTCATTAACAAGTTATACTCCACAGGCATGGATTTCTCCCATTCAGGTTTATCTTTAGCTTGAGCATAGGTAGAGGGATCATTTGTTGCCAATAGTTTAGTCATAAGAGAAAATTAAAATCCAGTTCGATGAGTATTGAAATGAATATCAATCTCAAAACCTTTAGATTCAAGTGCTTTTTGAACCCAAACATGAAGAGTAGTGGTAGGAACCACACGAACATCTGTGGAGCATTCAAGTGGATCACTTGAAAAAGGTGAACTAGGATCAAGGATAGGAACAAAAGTAGAGTAATGGGTAACATATATAGGAGCAATAGAATATGAAGACAAGTTCAAGGTAACATGAGGCTCAATTGACTCACTAGGAGGAGGGGAGACTTCATTGAATTGAACATCTCTCCTAATGATAACACTCTGGGTAGATGGATCAAACAACATATACACTTTGGAATCCTCACAATAACCAATGAAAATACATTTGAGATACTTGGGTTCTAACGTTTTTCATTTTTCATCTAGAATATGTCCCCAACATTCACTACCAAATATCTTAAAGTTACTAGTATCGTGTTTTCATAGTTCCATTTTTCTTCGGAAGTAACCTCCAAAACTATTTTAGTAGCGACTCTATTCAAGATATAGTTAGTACAATAAATAGCTTCAGCCAAAAATGTTTATGTAATCCTTTAGAATACAACCTACATCTAGCCATTTCAACCAAAGTCCTATTATTCCTTCCAGCTACCCCATTTTGTTGAGGTATATAGGGAACAATATTTTGATGTTGAATTCCATGATTAGATATATATATCTACATTAAATTCCTTTTAAGTGAATTCCCCCCATTGTCAGTTCTCATGTGATTGGAGGCACCATAATCCATTATACTTTCCACATTATAAAAGATTTACTAGGTTGAACATAATAGGCACATAGGACTACATGTTTTTCATCAAAGCATTTATTCTTAGCTTTAGCAAATTCATGTCTCTGTTTAAAGCAAATCTTTTTAGCGTGGTTGGTTTTTCCAAAATACTTACAAATATTATACATTTTATTTTTATTAGATACCATGTTAGAAGCATCATCATCATTATAAGAGTGAGGGGTTGGTCCTTTATTATGTGGTTTAGAGTTTTTATTAAAAAATCCATTAGGATTCTTTTTATAATGTGTCATTAGAGCTTTACAATTACATAATTGACCAGAAGCAATTAATCTATCTTTCTCACATAACAAATCTTTACAAAAATATTCAAAAGAGGATTGTACAGTACCTTTAGAAATTTCAATGGCTTTATTCCTAGTTTGGATGAACATATCAAAGCATGAAGGTAACTTTCGTTCTACAAGAACAGTAAGAGCATAATCGTTTTTCTTGTCATCACTACCACATTTATTTAATTTTTGATCATAGGTAATTTCAGTAAGAAAAGACTCTATTCTATCAAAATATTTAGGGTTTAACTCATTAATTTTATTTTCAAGATAGTAAGTATAAACATCGTCACTTTTATCATATAAAGAAGCTAGTGTTTTCCATGCCTCAATTGCGTTATCCTCGGCCTCAATATGTACTTGTAAACTATCAAAAACAGTTTCTCCAATGAGTCCTCATGCTTGATCACATAGATCTTATGATATAGCTAAGTATTTTGCATCAATTGGTTTGTTTGGTCACCTTTAACTAATCTCTGAAGATTCATACTCTCGAGAACATCAATCATTTTTCTCTTTCAAGCATGATACTTAGATCCAACTAATTCAGGAATAGACACTACTTTTGAAGTCCTAATGTGATAAAAAACTAAACCCTGATGCAACAAGACAAAAAACTAAGATCTAGAAGAAAAAGTGACTAAAAACTATAAATTTCTCACCAATAACAAAACCTAGCAACAACTTATTGACGTATTTGCAAACCTACAGTAGAAACAATGAATAGAAAAACCGTTTAGATGATTTTTTGTCAAAAATAGGGCCCACACGTTTTCCATATGGGAAAGGTGCGTGTGTGTGTTCTTTATATGTGGGAAAGACGTGTGTGTACGCTTTTCCTCTGAACAAAAAGCGAGTGTTTTCCTAAACTGCCTGAAATTGTACATAAATGGAAAACTATGAAACCAATTGGTGTCCTATATGGAAATCTACAATAAAACACTGCCACATCCAAACACACAACAAATAAATTGCAAGAAAGTTATATCCTTAGTATCAAGTTAGTATTCAATAGATTTCAACTCAAAACTATAGAAAAAACTGATAAAATCTTGAAAATTTTATAAAAAACAAATGGTGAGGGTTATGGTTTGAATTTTTTTTCAAACATATAGGAAATGCCAAAATCTAAAGAATAACCTCAAGGGTTTGATACATATGATGGAAAATCTACTAGATATGGAGTGCCAAAAAAAAGTGAAGAATTATTGCTTGCAAAAAAAATTCAAAAAATTGCCAAAGAAGGTAGAGCATAGTAACCAGTTCTTATGCCATGTTAGAATATTGGGAATATGCATGAACATACAACAATATGTTTGTTAACATGCAAATCACTAACAAGAATCTATTATTCTAGTCTTATATCCATACAAACAACAATAATCAAAGTAAGAAACTAGAGACAAGAGAAAAGAAATGATACACTAGATTATGTGGTAAAACCTCAAATGGGGAAACATCCATGGGAAGGCATTGTCTTCTTATTCTTCATAAATCTCTAATAGTGACAATTGAATTCCACTCCACATATCTCCAACATTATACAAGTATGGAATAATCCAATCCCATAATATATGTTGGATAAATGATTTTCCACCTCCTTAAAGGGATAATGAATGGTAATAGAAGAATATTGCTCAATAATGCATGTGGGATAACTCATTTTACATAAAATTAGAGTTATTTATTTCTTCCTTTTCTAAATAAGACATCTTATGACATCACACTTGACATGACATATGTAATATTAAACTTACACATTCTTACTCTTTGTTTCTTTAAAGACCACCAAGTAAATCACCAATCAATTTTGATTAAAGTTAGGTAAGATTGCTAAGGAATCCATTTCCATTTGAATTGATCTAATATCTAGTTACAATTATTTTAATCCTAAATTTGTTGAAAATTTTGCTCCTAAGTAGTGTAAGAATAAAAATTCATGGCTATTTTAGTTAGCCTTGGACCCAAGACAATAACTAGTAAAATAGTGGAGTTGTCCATTATAATTTAATAAACTCTTCACACAAGAAAAGTTGAACATTTTTCCACTTGGTTCATATGATATCCTCAATGGTATGGACTAGTTAGAAACACATTGAGTTAAGTTTGAATGCTACAACAAGACCTTTGAATGGATTGATGAAAATGGAAACTCAAAGACGATAAAAGGTATTCCTAAGGTCAACTCAATAAGCTAAATTTTGGCCTTGTAGCTAAACATGTATTTTAGAAAGGGATGCTAGTTTTATGCAACCCGTGTTTTGAAATCAAGGGAGGATAAAAGTCCAAAGTTAAAGACTATCTTATCTTGCAAAAAATCAATGATATATTCCTATATGAGGTACCTTGACTACCTCCAAAAAAATAGATATGGATTTACCAAGTGTTGCACTAATGTCGAAAGCTCTTTTTAGAATGAGTACCCAAGAACTATTAGAGCTGAAAATGCAATTATAAGAGTTTTCTAGAAAATAAATACATTTAGCCAAGTGTGTCTCCATGGGGATCACCTACGTTTTTTGTGAAGAAGAAAAATGAAACTCCCATATTGTGCATTGATTATAAGAAAATAAATAAAGTCACAGTTAAGAACAAGTATCCATCCCCTCATATTGATGGCTTGTTTGACCAAATGAGAGGGGGAAACGTTTTCCCATAATTTGATTTGAGATTTATATATCATCAAGTTAGAATTAAGGAAGAAATTATCCTTAAAATAGATTTCAAAATAAGGTAGGGCCATTATGAATTTGTGGTAGTGTCATTTGGCCTCACAAATACACTAGCTACATTCATGTGTCTCATGAATAGTGTTTTCAGCAAGTACTTGGATAAATTGGTGCTTGTATTTTCGAATCATATCCTTATATATTCTAAGAATGAAGAAGAGCATGGAAAACAACCAAGAATGGTTTTGCAAGTGTTAAGAGAACATAGTTTATATACAAAACTAAGAAAATGTGATTTTTTGTAAAAAAAAATTATTATCTAGGTTACATTATTTCAAAAGAAGAAATTTATGTGGATCCAAAAATATTGAGCCTATAATGATTTGGATCGCTCAAGGAATGTCATGGATGTGATATTTTCATGGGATTTGTTGGTTATTACCAAATATTTGTTGATGATTTTTTTCAAAATTGCATATGCAATTACTTATTTGCAAAATAAAGGGGTAAAGTCTTAATTGTTCCACGAAAGTGAAGAAGGCTTTCAACTATTAAAGAAGCTTCTCACTAATTCTCATTTCTTTTATATTGCAAATCCAGATAAAGATTGTGATGGTCCACCAATGCATACATTGAATATTTGGTAGATTCCTCATGTAAGATAATAATTTAATGTCATGAATCAAGAAAATTGAAATAACATAAGAAACATTATGTTATAGATGAATTCAAACTTGGAACTTGCTGCAATAGTACATGCTTTGAAAATGTGAATGCACTACTCAATGGGCAAGAGATTTTTCATTGGAACTGATCATAATGGATTGAAATATTTATTTGAGCAGCCAAATTTAAATGCCAAGAAAACTAGATAGCCAAAATTACTTTGTGAGTTTGATTTGGAGATCAAGCACATAAAGGGAAAATAAAATAAAGTTGTGTATGGACTTAGCAGAAACATTCATGTGGAAAAAATTAGCATTTGCGTATTAGATTTTTAAAAGGGAGTTATTGATTCTCTTGTTGAATATGAGCACTAAATTCAAGTGAAAATATAATGTGGCAAAATAAATTAGACAAATGAGATGAAGGTTATAAATTGAATGATGATAGATTTCTTATTTATTAAAATAGAATGCATATTTGGAACTCTTTAGAGTTGAGAAGTATTATCATGGAAACGATACATTAGATGTCATATTCTAAACATCCAAGCTATCAAAAAACAATTACTACAATAAGAAAGCAATAATTTTGGCCTTGAATGAGGAAAGATGTTGCCATATACATTGTTAAATGTATACAATATCAATAAGTTGAGGTTAAGCATCAACATCCAATGGGTTTGTTAAAATATTTGTCACTTCCAAAATGGAAATGGGAGGGTAAGAACTATAGTTTTTAGTATCAGTTACAAACCACATCAAGATAATATAATCTTAAGTTATCCAAAACAAGACATTTTATTTATGTTAAGTTTACTCATAAATCAATGACATTGTACAGATATTTGAGGGAAATATTTAAATTGCATATGTTATCTAAATCAAATATATTTGACAAGGATACGATGTTTATATCCAATTTTGGAAGTCATTTTGAAGACTTGGCTACCTAGTTGAATTTTAGAACTACTAACCAACCATAAACAAATGGAAAAACTAAAAAAGTAAATCAAGTGATTAAAAATTTGTTTTTTATGTATGTGACACAGACACATTCAAATGGGGGATTGTTTACACTTGGTAGAATTTTCATATAGTAATATGCATCATTGAAAATGAGTCTATTTGAGGCTTTATATGGCAAAAGATGCAGAACACCAATGCATTGAGATACCCCATTAAACACAATTGTTCTTGGGACACACATGCTCAGGAAGATATAAAAAGAAACATTAGAGGAATTATGAGGTCTAAAATGAGTCTCCTAAGGAAAATAATAAAATAAGAGTTATAATTTTTTATAAGAAAAAGGGAAAACATGTTTTTTTCCTATTGTATTTTCAACTTATCTTCTTATAGGTTTACTCAAATTTTGAGTGTGAGCACTTGTTAAATGTGGAACTAAATTTCACATCTAATGAAAGGCCACTCAACATACTTTTGACATGCCTTGTTGATGAAATTTCTATTGATGTCAACAAGGAATTTCAGTGACCCCACAAGGTGTCATTGATGCCACCAAGTCCCACCTACAATGCCTTGTACCCCTTATAGAGTGGGTTTGTGCCTTGAAGCACCTTGTACCTAGTTGACAAGGTCCATGTACCCACAAGGTTGTATATTGAAGCCACCACCTTGTTGAAGATGTTGAAGACCCTGCTGATGATGTTGAAGACCCAGGAGATGGTCTCGAAGCCTTCATGGATGTTGGAGAAACCCTAGATGGGTTAGAGAAGCATTAATGACCCATTCTATGGTCATTCATGCTCTGGTGGTGTCATGGTACCCCAGGAGAAGACCAAGATACCCCATAGATGATATCATGTTGGATCTTGACCCTTGGGGGTCTCCTAGTGTGGTTGAGGTGGTTAAAGAAGACTATGAAGCTCCTTGCTTAATGAAGAATCCCATGAAGGCTTGAAACCCATGATGAAGACCTTGATCCCCTTGCAAAGTTCATGGATCCCACTACTTACACTTAACATGGTTAGATGACATGCTTGAAGCTTATGATGGCACCTTGCACATGGCATAGAAAGCCCTAGTGGATTGATGAAACCCTATGATGATGTGGTGGACATACTCTTATGAATTTTAATAATGTGGTGACCTTGAGGCTTGATTGGGAGATAAAATAATAAAAATACATGACACCCTAATGGTAAGAAGCTTGACAATTAAAAGTCAAATTCAAATTAAATGTTTAAAATAACAAATTTGAATTTAAAATCAAAAGTCAAAATAAAAGTTTCTTACCTGCTTGAAGTCGGCCTCATATTAAAATTAAAATACAATATATAAAATAAAATAAAATTTTATGAAAAGTCGGCCCAGTGGAAAACTAATATAAATACCCCATCAAATTTCATTTTTTGAGTGTGGATTTTTTGGATGGCTCTGAGGAATTTCGGATTGACTGAGGCAGCGGCAGAGAAAAGGCAGTTTTTTTGGGGTGTTTTTATGGTGTTTTTCCTCAGCAGCAAACTGAGGATTAGTCCTGAATTGCAAAGTATGTGTAGCACCAAGTAAAGGAGAAGTAGATAGTAAGTGTGGATTTGTGGAGTAGATTGGATCTCTGACATTTTCGTGTATAGCAAGTTTACTAGGGAAGCTACTGAGGAAATTCGGCCTTGTGGAAAGGCTGAAATTTTCTGAGGTCAAATTAATTTTTTTTGTGATTGTTTTCTTTGGAAAAACATGCTGAAAGATGAGGCCTAGGAAACTATTTTTGAGGTTGTCTTTAAACAGAAAATGAGGTCAAAGATAGGCTGAGTTTTTGGACTATAATATGTCTGAAATAAGCAAGTAACAAGTCCACCAAGGAAGCTACAGAGGTGAAGGCATCATTTGAGACATTCAAGTTGAATTCATGATCAAGCATCTTGCTTCAATATTTGATGACAGACTGAGAACTCTTATGGAGTGCATTATGATGGTCAAATTCTCACTAAGGGCTTAATACAAAAAGCAATCTTTGGCTGAGTTCAAGGACAAAACTTGACTGTGTTTTGAAAGTAATTTGTTAGTACTTGCAAGTCAAACATATGACTGAATTTGAATTAGACTGTAACTAAGTCCTGACTAAGTTGAATGGGAAATCTTTGATTGTAAGTTTTGACTATGTTCTAGAGCTCTTTTTGGATTGAGGCTAACCTCAAGAGAACGTTGCTTATAACTGGTTTTGAGGAATGTTTATGACTATATTTAACTAATCCTTTAGTAGAATTTGACTATGCATAAGGGCTGATTGTACAACAGTGTGTTGACTGAATGGGACTAACCCTAGAGAGCATATTTGCTTTATTTTTTAGAGCAGATTGATTGTGTGTATTAGAATGAGTTTTTTAACAGATGTTGATTGAGTTTATGAGATGAGATTGAGTTGGTTTGACTAATGCTACAGACCTGATTTGATTGAGCATCTATAAGCAGAATTTGACTGATATTAGAGCATACAAATCCTTTTTGAAGGTTATCTATCTTATATTGTGAGCAGAGATGGAAAAGTGAATTTTTTACTGCAATACACCAGGGATGAGTTGTTGAGCAAAGGAAAGATCAGACTATGGACAAATTGATGGCATGACATGAACAACAAAGTGGAAGTTAATGATGACCTTTTGAATGGACAAGATTCATACACAACCAACCTGGACTAGATGATGGGAAGGTCTTAGTGATGTTGTACAGTGAATTGACATGATCCTTGAGCAGTAGTACATGATGATGAGTTCCTTGTTCTATGATTATTCCTAATGATGCATGCTTGAAAATGATGACCTGTTGAAGCAGTGATTGACCAACGGAGTGATGAGCAGTGTTGACCAGCAAAATATGAACAGAGAAGATTGAGAAGAGTGTTGCAGCAGTAGATGACCAGCAGTAGTGATGTTTAAAATGACAGTAATGATGTGGACAGAAAGATGATGTGGAAGTGAGAGAACTTGGTAGTGATATGTGTGTGTGATGAGTATGTTGAGACGGTGAGCTGTAATTGTAAAAGCAACCTTTTCTTTCTTTTGAGGTTAGGATACCTCAAACCCTTCTTAGCAAGGTCTAAGAAAACAAGGCAGGGTTCTGGATGAAGAGTAGGTGTTATGTCTATCAGTAGGTGCTCATTTTACCTCATGGTTGTAGCTGTTCCAAAATGATTACAAAATCATATGGTGTTGTGTTCTCTTGTGTTGTGGTTCTTGTTATGAACCCATGATTCAGATGCTTACGATTTATAAATGATGAAGTGGTAGATGTTTATGAAATGATTATGTAAATGGTAGAATAATGCATTGATGAATTAGTTGTTGATTTTTAAAATTGAAAAATTAATAAAGAATCCACACATAGATTCACCCCCCCNTTGTTGAAGAAAATATGTACTTTTAGTAGGTACTCGTTGGATGTGGAATTTACTTATGCACCCAACAAGTGATCACAGTCAAAACTTTAGTAAAACTACAAAGATATAAGTTGAACACATGAGTAAAAAATAATTTTTCTCTTTCCCTCAAAATATATTTACCTTTATGTTGACATCATCATCTTGAATACTATTGGTTTTTATAAAGTTGACTTTTATAATTACATTTTTGTTTTGAATCCCATGTTTTACCTCAAAATTCCTCTAATAGTGTTAGAATTAAGCATACTTTGTAAGCAACCCGAATCAAGAAGAAAATGTATGCAAATAAAATTAAGTGCATAGGGAATTTCATAATGGGGATCATGTCTTCATCTAAGTGAAAATAAGGAATAGTTACTTAATTTTGAATTTTTAATAAAATATCACCTAGAGGTTATGGGTCATTTGAAGTCCTTCATAGGATAGGCTCAATTGTATTTAGACTCATTGTGCTAGTTAAAACTAAAACTCACAATGTTTTTCGTGTTTCTTTGCTTAATAAAGATATACATAATCCTAACCTTGTGATTGGTTGGAATGTGATCTAGGTAGAAACAAAGAGAGAGAGAGAGTTACAAACAATACCACTACACATCCTCAATAAGAAAGTATCATTGCTCTAGAAGCAATCCATTAGATGAGTAAAGGTGCAATGGAAGTAGTTTAGTCTTGATAAAGCTACATGGAATCTAGAGGATTTCATGAAGAAGGCATACTTATTTTTATGTTGATTTTAAGAAGAACTAAAACTAATGCTATTTGAGGAGGAGAGGATTTTAATACCCTGATTTTGATCCCTAGAGTGAATTGAATCAGATTATGCAAATTGAGTAAATAAGTTAGTATGGATTCCTAGTGTGGAGTTCAAGGCCAAGGCCTGACTAGTAAATCATTAGGCATGTATGATGTAAATATACATACATGGACCATGTGCTAGACTTGCCACGGTGAATTAAACTATGTAAATATTCATGCTCGAATATAGTATAAAATGGTTCAAGATTATTGTGGAGAGCATGAGTAAGGTTATTATTCCACTAAAAGGGAAAAGAAGCAAAAAGATTATGGGAAAGTAAATCCTCTATAGTCAAATTTCATCTCACATGTACCTTACATGAATCCATACACCCCTTTTTATTTCTTAAAACCAATCATTAAATGCATGTAAAAGGTTGTTGGAAAAATATTCTCACATAGTTATGGAAGCATGGGTTGAATATAATTGTCACAAGGAAGTGTAAGAGTTCTAGATTCCTCTTGTCAAAAGTGTTATATTTTTATCGTTTAATTAATATGATCTAGGATCTTATCTAAGAGAATAGCATGCACAGCAATAATCACAAGATACAAGAGACACACAGATTTTTCCTCGGGGAAACCCTAAAGGAGAAAACCTTGCAACTTCCTCAGAGATAGAATGAGCACCAATAGAAAAAGTAAAACCCAAAAGTACAAAGATGATCTCCAACGGTTGTTCTCTCTATCACTTGTGCAAGATACTCCTCTCTCACTCATGTGTTATTGTTGAGTGAGTGTGTGTTTCTCAAATAGAGAGTCTCACTCTCTATTTATACTTAATTTCCACTTGATATTTACCCTACAGGGTCGAATTCTCTAGGAGAGTCTAATAACCCTAATATAACTCTAATATGGGGTCTAATTCCCCGACTTACAATGGATGGTTAACCTCAATGACTTTGCATGACTTAATTATATTAATGATTCTCCCGATCGGAGGAACAAACATCTTCATTGGGGTACAATGAAATACAATATGAAATATACAAGTGAATACATTCTGAAGTTACAAATACATCAACACTCCCTCTTAACTAGGAAGGTGTTCTCTTGAAACGGTTCATCAGCACAAGTCTTCGTCACTATATCGTCATCAAAGTTGGATCATCATCGTCATTGCTGCTATTATCTCGAGCAAATGGTGTTATCTCTCAAATCTACTCGTCATAGGAATTTCTACAGAGTCAACAATTTTTCATGTTGGATGTAGACCTATCCTCCATGTAGGTATTCATCATCTCTGTGAGCAAGCCATCAAGTAGGTACATCCCAGTACTTATTATATGCCTCTTGCAAACCTGCAATATCTCCCAAGACTGATTATATGCCACTGTAAAACATGAAGGAGCATCCCAGGATTGATTACATGCCTTGCAACACCTGTGTACCCTGCTATTACCTCATCATCTACATGCCATCTCACCATCACACAGAGCACAACCCAGATACACACAACATAACACTTACATCAACGACCATGGGAGGCCCAGCCTGCCACCATGTCAGAAAGGCTTCAGGACTTACATTAACGACCATAGGAGGCCCAGCCTGCCACCATGTCGAAAAGGATCAGCACTTAAATCAACGACCACGGAAGCCCAAGCCTGCCACCATGTCAGAAAGGCTCTCAGCACTTAAATCAATGACCATGGGAGGCCCATCCTGCCACCCTTTCAGAAAGGCTCAACACTTACAGCAATGACCATGGGAGGCCCATCCTACCACCATGTCAGAAATTCTCTCAGCACTTACATCAACAACCATGGGAGGCCCATCCTGCCACCATGTCAGAAAGGATCATGTGTATTTGCGTCTTCTGGACTCATCACGTCCCCTTGGAGGGAACCTTGATTTGAAGAACACCAAGATTCTCTCTGAAGTACTCAAACTTCACTTTAGCTAACGGCTTGGTCAATACATCAGCTATTTGCTCATCCGTCACAACATATTGGAGATTAATTGATCCTCTCTACACCATATCCCTGATATAGTGATACTTGATTTCGATATGCTTTAGCTTGTCATGGAACACAGGGTTCTCTGAAAACTTCACACAACTCTAGTTTTCGTAATATATACAAGTAGCATCCAACTGGAGATCAAACAAATTAGATAGTAGCTTCCATAGCCACACTGCCTCACAAATAGCCAAACAAGCTATGACATACTCTACTCCGGTTGTACTCAATTCCATGCAGGACTACTTCCTGCTAAACCAAGAGATCACACCTGATCCCATACTGAAGCAACACCCTGAAGTGCTCTTCCTATCAATGGCACATCCTGCCCAATATGAATCCACATAACCCTCTAGGTTAATCTTCTGATTCACCTCACACTTGAGCCCATAATCAACTGTACCTTCATGGTACCTTAGAATATGCTTTGCAACAATCAGGTGAACATGTCTCATATCCGTCAGGAACTGGCTCAATGTGTTCACAGCAAAGAAAATATATGGTCTCGTATTCATCGAGTACATCAAGGATCCAATCATCTAATGATACATCGTGGCATCAACCGACTCTGATGAAGCATCACTCAATAGCTTCAGGTTTGATGCCATAGGTGTGGCCATGGCCTTGCATTCCATCATCTCAAACCTCTTCAGGATCTCCACTGCATACTTCCCTTTTCCAAGAGAGATTCCATCCTCACTTTGCCACACCTCCATGCCTAGAAAGTAGTGCATCATTTCCAAGTCCTTCATCTCAAACTTGGCAGCAAGATTCCTCTTTGTGTCATCAATCAACCCATCCTCACCTGTCATAAACACGAAATCTGCATACAGTAGGAGTATCACTGGGTTCCCTTCCTCAACCTTGTAGTAAAGGTTGGATTCTGCTTTACTCTTGGTAAATCCCAAACTAGTCAGGAAGTTTTCAATACTTTAGTATCACGCCATGGGTTCCTGTTTCAAACCGTACAAGGCCTTCTTTAATTTGCATCATGAGTCTCCCTATCATGTGTCTAAAATACGAGTGGCTGCTCCACGTACACTTCCTCTTCCAATACACCATTCAAGAACGTAGTCTTGACATCCATCTGGTGTATCTTCCATTTAATCACTGCAGCCAAAGAAAGTACTGATTTGATGGAAGTGTATCTGGCTACAGGTGCAAAATTTTCTTCATAATCTATCTCTTCCTTCTGGTAGAAGCCACGTGCTACAAATATCACTTTATATTTCTATGATGCCATCTACAGCATGCTTGATCTTGTAGATCCACTTGGAAGTCACAACAGACTTCCCTTCTAGTCTCAGGACCACATCCCAGACATCATTCTTCATAATCGATTGGTACTCCTCAATAATAGCATCCTTCCATTCTTTCTTTTATGTCGCTTCTTCATAGTTGGAAGGTTCTTTATCGATGATGTCACACAACAGGGCTACATAACTGGAGTATGGCCTAGGTCTCTTCCTTTCTCTGTGTATTCCTTCCAGAGCACCATATTTTTTTTCACCTAGGATAGCCTCTCGTACCCATGTTGGTTTCCTCTTGTAATAATTCTTCTCATGGGGTGGATCTACATGTTCCTGAGGTTCTTCCATTTCTCGATCTTCTTCTAGAATTGTTTCATTCATTTTTGTATCTCGGATCCTGGGTACTTCTGTTTCTTCAAGGTCTTCAACAGGTCTCTTTCTGAATTTGTTGTAAGTTGAGTCTTCGTCAAATGTCATGTCCCTATTGATGTCGATCTTCTTTAATCCTAGGAAATATATTATGTAAGCCTTTGAGCTTTCACTATATCCCACAAATATACCCTTCTTTCCTGAAGGATCTAACTTCGCCCTCTTTTCTTTCAGAATGTGTATGTACACCGGGAAGCCAAATATTCTAAAATGGCTGACTTCTGGTTTATTTCCATAGAATTCTTCTACTTGTGTCGTGTTCTCAAGTAATCTATGCAGAGCACGATTCTGTACATACACAATTGTCCTAGAATCTTCTTCCATAATCACTCTATTCTTCCTTCCTGCAACTCCATTCTATTATGGATTATATGGAGTGGTCAACTCCCTCTTAATCCCTGACTCTCTGCATAATTCCTTGAATTCATCTGATGTGAATTCTCCACCATTATCTGATAGAAAGGTCTTGATTTTCTTCTCTGTGTGGTTTTCGATCAAGGATTTGAATTCCTTGAACTTGTTGAATACTTCATCCTTGCTTTATGAGAAATATATCCATGTCTTCCTAGAAAATTCATCAATTAAAGAAACATAATATACATACCCACTCAATGAACTGGATGACATCGGATCGCATACATCGGAGTGGATAATTTCCAAGATTCCTTTTGCCTTGCTCTCGCTACTTGGAAATGTCTTCTTTGTGTTCTTTCCCTTCGCACATCCTTTGCAAATGCCTTCATGCTTTGTCTGGATTTCTGGAAGACCTTCAACAGCTTTGCTTGCAAGTGGTAGTGCCCTATAGTGCACATGTGCAAGCCTTCTATGCCAAAGTTCACTTGGTTCTACTTAGTCATGGACCAAAGCTTGTTTCAGTTGGCCCTTTAATTTGTATAAGCCTCCCTCTTCCTCGGCAATCACTACTGCATCATCTATGGTCTTTCCCTTTGGCCACATAATAACTTGGCCATCTACAAATGCAACCCTCATACCTTTTGCATCCAATGCAAATATAAGAGGATATTCTTCTTTAGTCCTCGTACAAACAAGACATATTTCATCTTCATAGACTTTCCAGAGTCTATCTTATAGGAAGCTTCACCACTTCTTTTTATAGGATACTAGTAGTCATCCCCAAGTTTCACTTTGTGGGGTGACTCATGTTCGGATAGATTCACAAAGGATTCTTTAAATATTGTCATATGCTTTAAATCCCCACTATCTATGAGCCAATCATTGCTTCCATGTGTAATAGTTCCTATGAGGGAAGAAATCAAAACATACTCTTCATCGCTTGAAGAATATTCACTTTCTTCTTTTACTCTCTTCCTGGGAGGTTCATTATCCTCTGTAGTGTGAGCATGATGTCTTCTTTTGTTGTTCTTCTTCTTGTGAGAACCACCTTTATTTCTAGGACAATCTCTGGAGAAGTGTCCCTTTCTTGTGATGATAGTGCTCCCTTTTTATTTTCTTGGTGTGTGTTGTGAGAGCTTGATCTTCGTTTCCCATCTTTTCTTCTCAAGCTATGATTCGATCTTCTTCTTGTGAGCATTCCTCCCATAGCCTACTGAAGGTGATTAACTTTCTTGTAGCACAAATCCATTGAATAAAGGAGTCCCATGACCTGGGGAGACCATTCAAGGTGGTCATCATAATTTCTCCATTCTCTACTTCTTCTTCCATAGCTTGAAGTTGTTATTTGATTTGAGAGACCCTTATAAAGTATGATTGTATGGTCTCTACATTCTGGATCTTTACATTCTTCAACTAATTTCACAAAGTCATCTTCTGATTTATATTATTTCCTTCAAATATCTTGGTCAAGGAATCAAACATCTATTTAGGTGTCTTTAAGGAAGACGCATGTGGTATAACGTGATCCTTGATAGAATCAACAATAATCCTCTTGGCCTTGACCAACTTCTTCTTGTGTAGGGATTTAGCCTCTATCCCTCTGGAACTGGAACCTCTCCACTTATGTAGGTGTCCAATTCATTTTCTTCAAGAACAAGTGAAATCCTATACTTCCATGCTTGGAATTTATCAGCTCCTTCAAGATTTTCATCAAGCTTAGTGTGATGAGACATCTTTAATGAGAACCTTAAATGGAAATACAAAATATTTTTATCTTACCAATTTGAGATGCATGAACTAGATCTAGAGATGATCTTTTGTAGTGTTGGTTTTCTGGTCCGGGGTCAAATTAGGGTTTTACTTTCCTGGAGTTTTACCCAACCAAAAATTTCGATCTTGGTCTCTAAAATTCGATTTTGAGGAGGAGAGCAATCCTATGCTGGGCTCACTCAAAAAATCCACTTCTGTGAAAATCCCTAATTTCCCACAATAGTGACAGGCTAAAAACTAAAAATGCCTAGAATCGGATTCTACTTCAACAGGAATATGTGCCCTTCAAAGGAGAGTTATCCTAGCCTCCTTTTGTTGATGATCTATGGAGAGAAACCCAAAAATTAAGAAGCCCTAGATTCTGCAGTTGCACACTGTCTACTTCTCAGATTAGCTTTGATACCATGTTAGATTTTTATCGTTTAATCAATATGATCTAGGATCTTATCTGAGAGAATAACATGCACAACAATAATCACAAGAGACAAGAGACAAAAATATTTTTCCTCGGGGAAACCATAAAGGAGAAAACCCCACAACTTCCTGAGAGATAGAATGAGCACCAATAGCAAAATAAAACCCAAAAGTACAAAGATGATCTCTGACAGTTGTTCTCTCTCTCACTTGTGTGAGCTACTCCTCTCTCACTCATGCGCTATTGTTGAGTGAGTGTGTGTGTCTCAAATAGAAAGTCTCACTCTCTATTTATACTTAATTTCTACTTGGCATTTACCCTATAGGGTCAAATTCTCTAGGAGAGTCTAATAACCCTAATGTAACTCAATTGTGGGGTCTAATGCCCCGACTTACAATGGAGGGTTAACCTCAATGAATTTACATGACTTAATTATATTAATGACTCTCTCGATTGGAGGAACAAACATATCCGTCGAGGTACAATGAAATACAATATGAAATATACAAGTGAATACATTCCGAAGTTACAAATACATCAACAAAAAGTAATGTCTTCCATCATTTTCCTCAATTCTCATTGCCATTAAATATAACATGCATTCCATTATTCTCACTTTCACGTTCTACATTTCTCATGCATCACTCTCCATTGTTGACCATGAATAAATCTAGAAATTGATGAAAACAACATTGTGAAGAAGAAATTGCAAATCTTGGATGAAAGGTAGATCATTGTAGGTGAACATAGAGGTTGTGCAAGTTAGAAATATATTACCCATTATGCACTTGGTACTCTTTGGATGCTTAATAACCACGTATTATTGTGCACATATTCCCCAAAAGCATACAATAGATTGGGTTCTTTCTACACACATTGAAGATCACTAGAAGAGAAGAGTACTATGAGGGTTTGTTGAACAAAGAGGTCTTCATTGAGTTGTGTGCATAGTGAAAGAGAGTGTCATGGATGGAAGTGATCCATGAAGTGCTCTATAACAAACAAATTGGTTGAGCATGACAACGAATGGTTTGGGCTAAGAGACACAATTGTGTAGCTTGATTTCTTCACCCTGATAGCCTCATAGTTTAGCTTGGGTGTAGCATTTACACTAAATGCCTATTTTCGAGTGGAAAATTGCTCATACACAACCAATTTCTTGGACCTACTTTTGTTAAAACATATGTGTCATATCATTGTTTATGAATATACAAAATTAATGTGATTTTATATTGTGTAAATACATGTAACTTACATCTGCACGATTATGGTTGATTTTGTTCATGGCCATTTGGTTGCCATAAGTCCATCTTTGTTTAATTATGTTTCACTATAAGTATTGCCTCTATGCATGCATTTTATTTAATTCTAGTCCTTTTGGAAGGATTATTCAGTGGGGCATTGTGGGATATGGCCTTTAAAGGACATAATTTGAAATCCATATATCATGGATACCCATTCAGTGGCAAGGATTGCTTGGTAGGGATGTCACGATTTCACCATACAACTTAATATCAAACAACTTAGATCATTTGTCCTATTAGCTTTGAAATGCAACAAACCAACATGTACACATTGGCATATCATATTTACTTCTCAAAATTGTTTACAAGCAACATTGGTGCAAGATGTACTTTGTCACCTTGTGCACATAACCATGATGTGCACCCTTAACCAAATCTTTTAATTAAGACGGATTTGATATCATTTAAAAAATTGATCTCACATAAACAACAAATAATAATGCAATAAAAGCACTAATCAAGCCAATGGTGAAGCATTCATTAACAAATACTGTACCTATTAATATTACACTAAAACATAAGTTTATGTTATCATCTATGTAATTGATAAGAACCAGTATAGATCGATCTTAAACCTAAACCTATTAAGCATTGAGAGGGATCCAATTTCTTCAAACAAATTTTTTTAATTAATTTTTTTACATGTCCAAAAAATTTACATCTCCATAAATTTGATCCCTCTTGGTACTTGATAGATCTAGGTTTAAGATGGATTTATGTTGATTTTAATTTTTTATTTTATGAGCCAACATGGATTTTTTTAATTACTTTTCATTTAGTTTTAATTTTCTATTTTATGAGCAAACATGAATTTTTTTAATTACTTTTTTATTTTTGCTGACATAAATCTACGTTACATGACAACATATCCCCCATATTGTATTGTTCCTTCTTGGAAATTTTGGAAAAATGCACAAATAGGACAAAATTCGAGCTTAACTAGTCATGACTCTTGAAGGTTCCAACTTTCACCAAATGGTCCCATATTTGAAAGGAGATGGAATGGTGAGTCTTAAAACATCCCAAGGTGTTTTATGAATAATTTGTATCAGACTTTATACCTCTGAAAACTTGTTTGGGGATGATGAAAAAAAGACCAAAATTACTAAGAAATTGTGTTCAAATCCCCCCAAGGGTGATGGTCAAACTAGCTCTCCAAATCAAGTACAACCCTCCCTGATTTAAGAATAGATTATGGAAATGAGTATAAGACATCAATGAATATCCTTAATCATGTTTATTAAGTTCTACAAATGGATTATGGTCTACAACATTTGTCGGGTAACTTTCATAGAAATTGCCTAAGAGAAATTTGCAGTACCAGCTAGACTTTGACATAGGAAATGTAGAATATATGATTCTGAGAGTAATATGAAACATGGTGGTAATATATAGAAAAAAAAATTGTCTTCCCCAACAGCATAAAACTCAAATAAAAACCCTCCCAAAAATATGATACAATACTCCTCCAAGATTGAAGCCAAAGTCATGGAAACTAGTGATTCAATGGCATGGGAATGCAAGTTTTTCACACTTGAGTTTCTTGGATTTTGACCCACAGAGGTTATGGACATGAAATTACAGAGTAATACATCGTATATGGCTGTCACAACATCCTCAAACTCATATAATATATCTCATACAAATCTGGTATAAAACTACTTCAAGATTGAAGCCAAAATCCATGAAGACTAGTGATACAAGGGCATGAGTATGCAATTTGTTCATACATGTATTTATGATATTTCAACTTACAGAGCATGTGGAAATAATTGTTATGATTATTAATCCTCCCTTTTACAATTTGGTCATAATTCTAAATCACGAGTCATGCCTAAATCGGGAGTCCATCCAGTCTATTTTTAGTCACTAGCACCATTGGGTCCACTTGGCCTAATTAGGGCACATGTTCAAGTTACTAAAGTGTGGGGAACAATAATTGAGGCCTACTGCCACTGATTTCACTTGCATGCATCAGTTTGGGAGCCTCGTAGATCAATTCTTACAATTTAGGATCCAGTGGGAGTGTTGAAACCAACCAAGGTCAGTTAGGTTGAGTTGGTGACTAGTCAAGCTAAGTTAGGAGTCAGTTACATTCAATTCTAGTCCTCTACATTTAGTTAGAGCTAGGTTTGCATGGATGCATGCATGAGGGGCGCATTTATCACCTACCATAGTCAGTTATCCTTAGTCAACACTGAATGTAACACTTGAGTTGTGTTTTAGAACTTCGATGAGCTCCAGTTATGGTTTAGACAAGGTCAGTTAACCATTGAGTCCTCCGACAGTGATTTAGACAAGGTCTTAGTTACCTAAAGTCAGGTAGAGTCTAATCAATTCAAATTTCCTCATGTGGATTCGAATTGCATGTGGATATTTAATCCATTGTACTTCATTGTAATTATTATCTAATTACTCTTTGATTAATGAAAAGCATTCACAGCTGCAAGCTATTTTTGCACTGTTTCATTCTTCAATAACTGAGTAAATTGTGTGATCTATCTTGTGAGTTGTGTGTTTTTCCACATATCTATGTGCTCAATTTAATATGGTATCAGAGCCTCGAAAGACAAGGCACTTCTCCTCCTCAGATCTCCTACTGGATCATTTTTGAGAAAAATTGCTCCTTCCAGCTCTGCATCAGAAGCAGAGGTTTACCACTTAATACCCCAAGTTAAGGAATTGTTGATCAAGCTTGCTTGATCAACTATGTTGGGTGTGATGAAAACCTGAAATGTGTAGGTTTTCGACCTTACGGTGCCCCTTTTGTGTTTTTGTAGGTACAACTTTGAATGGCTTCATCAATTCTGGATTCATCAGTTCCTCTTCTCACCCTACTCACAAACTATTCATAATGGAAGATGAAGATGATTGCATCTCTGAAGAGACAAGATATCTATGAGGTGCCTATTGGACTTGGTGAAGAGTCCTTTGAGAGAAAGGATGACTGGCTAAATGAATGTGATGCAGCTTATGGAACAATGTATATGTCCATTTCTCCTAGCATGCGCTACCTCAAAATGTCTGTTAGAAACCCAAAGGATCTCTGGAAAATATTGGACAAAACCTTTGGAATGATTGATGAGGATCATAATAGCACTTTGGAGAGCACATCCAACATCATAAGCATCCCTGATGCAGAAATCTCGACCTCCACCCTCTTTGATGAAGTTGTTCAAGATGAAGAAGAAGCAGAAGCTTCTACACAGTCAATTCGAATTGAAGGCAGTCTCCTTGCAGTGACTCCTTCTCCTAATGCTCCGAAAGTTTATGAGATCTATTATATCTCATCTCCTCATATGGATGAAACAGAAGAAGAAATTCGAATATTTGACATTGAAGAAAAATATTGTTGCACTTCCATGCAAACATTCACTGATGATTTTTCTTTGAATTCTATGCAAAATTTGCCAGTAATTGCTTCCGAAAGTGAAGAGAAATTTGATTTTTCTCTCTCTAATGTTTTTTCTGGTGTGCAAATATGTAATACCTTAGATATTTAGGAAGAAATATCATATTACTAGAGTGATCCATTCGCTCCCCTTGATCTAGATCTTTCAACAAATTCATGCAGGATTGCATGCACCAAAATTCATAATTTTGAAGAAGAAGAAAGTTGTGCATCCACCGTCTCGGTTGACCATTTCTTTGGATCTGATATGAAACTTATTATATCTGATATGATATTATTTGGATCTGATCTCATATTGCTTGGTTTAATATTTCAAATTCATAATCTTTCAGTAGTGCTTGTAGCTGTTCTTATCAACGGTGTGAAGAAACAAGTACCGCAAGTCTCCTACAAAACTGCTGCTGGGGATTTGATTTCATTTCACAATTTTGGATCTATTGTGAACCTATTTATATCTGATTTAATTTTTTATCTGATATTATTTGGTTCAGATTTTAAAATCCAAGATTTTTCAGTTATGCTTGTAGCTTCTCTCACCAATTCTGGTGTGAAAAATCAAGTACCGCAATTCTTCCTCAAAATTGTTGCTGGGGATTTGGTGTTAGTTTCCTCTTATGAGGTTGCTGATATTTTATTTTGTGATTCATTAGCTATTTCAGAAGCTATATCAGAATATGGAGCTCAAGCATTCGCTCTCAACAGTCCCAGTTCTTTTCTACCATTGATCACGTGCTCATCTCCTCACAGAACTGGTAAAGAGGAAGATTGTATGCATCCGCCTGGACACTTGCTCCTAACACTTGGGGCTGTTCTTACCACTCATGGTTTGTTGTTCATGGCTGCAACATATCAGTTTCTTGAGTGTTTCTCACATGTTCTGAATCCTTAGGAACCTTTTCTCACTTATCAGTTGACTTCAATTGCTCTACATGGGTCCAGTCTTCATCCAGTAGCTATCTATATTTCTGATTTAGTTGAGCATATCATTCTTCTTCCAAAGAGGAAGATTCTTCCAGACATAATGATGGAGAGGTTCACATGCTAGGCCCCAGGATACCTTTGCAAAGAAGAACCATATTGATCCTCATTCTAGCTACTTAATTAGAGGGGGGGCTTTTTTCCTATGTGGTTTTTTCCCCATCTCTTTGTATTGAGCATTTGCTTTACTTTACTTGATGTAATGGGTGACCTATGGTCTTAGTTACCAGGGCCCACAGATTGTCCAAGTTAGCATTCAGGGGGGCCGGTAGGATTATTAATCCTCCCTTGTCAAATTTGGTCATAAGTCTAAATCGGGACTCATGTCTAAATATGGAGTCCATCCAGTCTATTTTTAGTCACTAGCACCATTGGGCCCACTTGGCCTAATTGGGGCACATGTTCCAGTTACTAGAGTGTGGGGAACACTAATTGAGGCCTACTGCCACTGATTGCACATGCATGCATCAGTTTAGGAGCCTCATAGATCAATTCCTAAAATTTAGGAGCCATTGGGAGTCAAAACTAACCAAGGTCAGTTGAGTTGAGTTGGTGACTAGTCAAGCTAAGTTAGGAGTGAGTTACATTCAGTTAGCACTAGGTTTGTATGGATGCATACAGGAGGGGCACATTTCTCACCTACTGCAGTCAGTTAGCCTTAGTTAACACTGAATTTAACACTTGAGTTGTGTTTTATAACTCCAATGAGCTCCGGTTATGGTTAAGACAAGGTCAGTTAACCATTGAGTCCTCCGACAGTGATTTAGACAAGGTCTTAGTTACCTATAGTCAAGTAGAGTCTAATCAATTAGAATTTCCTCATGTGGATTCGAATTGCATGTGGCTATTTAAGCCATTTTACTTCATTGTAATTATTATCTAATTACTCTTTGATTAATGAAAAGCATTCACAGCTGCAATCCATTTTTGCACTGTTTCCGTTAGCACCATTTTAGTTTTGCTGCATAAAGCCTCATTGCCTGAAAATTCTGAGTTTCTCTTGAGGATCAAATGGTTTTCAAACATTCCTCATTAAAACAATTTATAAAAATTCCGAGATGGTGTGAGAAAAATTTAAAGGCTTTTGGTTAAGAAGGAGATATTTT
Source organism: Pseudotsuga menziesii (assembly GCA_001517045.1). NCBI lineage: Eukaryota > Viridiplantae > Streptophyta > Pinopsida > Pinales > Pinaceae > Pseudotsuga > Pseudotsuga menziesii. Next base: position 865,535 of record LPNX010947535.1, read on the forward strand.
ATAGAGACAAATTATTCATTATGAATAATGTTTACAAAAATTCATGAAATATATTTTGTAAAAGGAGGCTAAAGGTTATGTTTTATAAAAATTAACAAAATTTATTTTTATAAATCCAAAAAGAATTTGGATATTTTATGGAAAAAGTAAATGGGATATTTTACCAAGAGGTATTTTAGCCAAAGCCCAAGCGCTGAAGAAATTATGATGTCACTTTGTTTCTTGGCATAAAGTCAAATTGGGCTCGTACACCAACCTGCCACTTTTGCAGCAAAATTAAACATAGATCAATGGATCATATCAAACTCATTCACATCCAATGGCCAAAAGAAATTTCGCATTGTGAAGTTGCACGGAGCAATTAAATTTTTCAATTTGCAAAATGATGTTAAATGGTAGATAGGTTTTGATGGTCAGATTGGAAGGTGAGGAAAATCCACAGCTCAAATTAATTTTGCATTATGGAGATGCACAAGATAATGAAATTTTTCAATTTACGAAATCATTTAAAAGCCCGCATATTTCAATGGCCACGATATGGCTGGAAAATGATGAACGCGTGAATGTATTTTGCATTGTCAACTAGCAAGGAGAAATGAAGTTTTACAATTCGCGAAATTTTAAATGGTGGGAAGCTTAGGGCACGTGTTGAATTGGAAAAGCAAAATGACTGTTGTAAAGCTTTCTTCTGGATGGAAATGTTATTTAGTTAATGGTTCAATATTGGACGGAATGAGCAAATAAAACAATGTGTTTTTATCCCATTCTTTGAGAATGAGATCAGTGATCCTAAATGTGTCCATTTAGAGAAAATGAAGAGTGTTTAAAGTTCAATGGTTCTACACTTTGTTTGATTCTGGTGATGACAATTTTCAGATAGCATATTTATCATAAAAGAGCATTTACAGGCGTTTTTTGAAGTGACCGGCAAATTTTTCCCTATAAATGGTTGTTTTGGTCATTATTTTAAATCAATTGTTCCTGCCAAACCAGGATGATTTTTCAAAAAATGATAAAGGTTTTTTTTCATAACACACTTATCTACAATAACCTCTCTCAGTTTTTACCCAGGTGTTTTGGATTGATAGAATCAAAGTCATCTTCAGAGAGATAATTTCCATATTTTTAAATGACTGTTTTAGTCAGTTATTTCAATCAATTGTTTCCGGAAAACCATAAAGAATTTTCCAAAAATTGAATGAGGTTTCTCTTAAGAATGGGATCATGTTCAATAACCTCTCTCAGTTCTTACCCAGGTCCAATGGGTTAGGAGAAACAAACTAATTTTTACAGGCTATGTTTTAGGTTTTCCAAAGGACTGTTTCAGACATCACATTAAAAGAATTGTTTCAGCCAAATGGAGTTGAATTTCAGGAAACTGAGAGACATTTTTCTTCATCACAGTCCTATCTACAAAAACCTCCTTCATATTTTACATAGGTATCACAGGTTTGGAGAATTTAAAATATCTTCACAGGGTATTTTTCCAAAAACCTCCTAAAGAAGGAGAAAGGGTTGAAACCGATGTAATTTTGTGGTGTATGCTTTCAAGAGAATTTTAATAAAATTGCAGAGCCAAGGTCAGCGTTTCATACAGGGATTCATGTGTCATTTGTATTTTCATTCTATTGCTTCCTTTCTTATGTGAATGTTTTTCCAGTTTATCTCTCCCATTTTGTTTTCTTTCATATCTGAACGTAGTGTATAAAAGTTTGGAATTCATACTTGCTATGCTCCGTCTATTCTTTCAGATATTCACCAAAGTTTTCTTCTAAATTTAATATAGAATTCATTTTTCAATGCTCTGTGTTGATGGTCTGTTCATGTTCTTCTTTTCCACTAGACAATTATAAATCGACTGTGATCGAGTGGCTATCTTGCCCCTGTGTTGAAATCACTTGCATAAGTTCTGTTTATTTCTGTTACATATCTTGACTCCATCGCCCAATGGTTCTGTGTTTTGTTTCAACCAATTTTACAAAACAATTATAGTTTCACTTGTATATATCTGGCATTGTTAACATTTGGTGAGAGATCCCTCTCGGAAGAGTAGAAGGCCAATTCTCTCTTCGAAAGTGGTTCTGCTATTACCTGGGAGCAGGCCTTCCGCAACCTTTAGGCTCAATTTCGGTGCTAACAGTTTCATTCTTCAATAACTGAGTAAATTGTGTGATCTATCTTATGAGTTGTGTGTTTGTCCACATATCTATGTGCTCAATTTAATAATAATATTACATACCCGTACATCATATATTCCTTCCCCATCATCATAAAACTCATATAAATTTCCTCATACAAATCTGATATAAATCTACTTCAGTATTGAATCCAAATCCATGAAAACTAGTTATTCAAGAGCATGGGGAATGTGAGCCTTTCATACATATTTTTTGAGATTTCAACTTACATATAATATGTAGATGAGAATACAAATCCATGAATCATGTATCAAATCTTGGGCATCAACCATCCTCAGCAAGGCACAAGAATCACTCCAACAAGTGTGTCATCAAATCAGAGTTTGGGAAATGGAAAAGAAGGAATCAGAGAATGGGGAGATGGATGAGAATTCGAATGTATGGACCTTCAACCTAAAAATAAAACTCCTTCATTAAGCTCCCATGAGAGGTATGAATTGCCTCTCCATCAACCAACTTGGAAAAAAATCCAACTCCCTTGAAATTGGTTCACAAGCAGGGAGAGTGAACACTCACCGTGCAATGGACAAACAAAATCTCTCCAAAATGCCAAAGTCCAATTAACAAATGATCAAAATACATTCTCATTCCTTGTGACAGCCTTTTATTAACTTCATGAGGCATCCTAAGGTTGAATTTCCCTTCATGATCTTCCTCCAACTCATCTTGGTGGTTCAGTAACTCTCATGACACTTGTCTTCCTCTTCATGCTCCAATTTTTTCCTCAATTAGAATGGCTGCCTCTAACTCCAAAATTTGACCTCTTGGTGGCTATTTTTATCCCTAACATTTCATATTTGTCATATGTCATAAATCAGGTCTGAATTTGTCATACTTGTCATAAAATCTTCCATCATTTGTTGTCATAGAGTGCATAGAATCTCCTTCCAAGTGGCACACCTTGTCTTCTAGTCTCTTCCTCTTCCATGAGAGTTACCCTCCTTTACCAATTCGACTTCCTTGGCTCATTAAATGATATTTGACACCACATTATCATCCAATAATGTTACATTACCCATGTGTTCGAATTTGGATGAATATCATGCCAAGTGAGCGGAGAATCTAGTCATCCAAAGGCTCCACAAGCTTCCAAGTGTCTTCATGAACTCATGCCACCTTATTTTCTTATCATTTATAATTTATGTGACCCAATTAAATGTGAATATGGTAAAATAAATTCCTTTTGGGTCCCATATCCCCTTATTACAAAATTTGTGTCTCCATCTCAACCTAGGGAACTAGTAGGTTGGTGAAACATTATTTCCAAGTAGTCTTATTTGGAAATTATTTAATTGGGGACATGACAAATCCTCCCCACTTAAGATTTTTTTTCCTTATGCAACTCCAAGTTTGTATGCTGCAATATTTTTCATATTCCCAAGTGGCATTCTCATTTGGTACTCCTTCATTTGCACCAAGTGCTCTGTTATGGTTATGCTCATTAATTTTCTTTAACTGCAATTTTAGCAGTGGTACTCATGTACTGCAATTTTTTGTTCCCAAAAGTAAAGAGATGTGGATTGTGCATATTGATATATCCCGTAACATCACCACTAAAACCAAAAGGATTAATCAAATCCATAAAAACAAAATTTGTGCAAATAATATTTACCTCCATATTTTGGAAACATTTTCTAAACTTTCACCCATTTTTGCTTCTGTATAATTATTTGAAGTTGATACTGAGTTACCAAACTTTGAGTTTCTTAAAATTCCAAAAAAATATCATAGAGGAACCACCATTCTTGTTGTTGCACTACTTTGATTACAATCATCTTCTCAAGTGGTGACTAAATCTCCAATGTTGCTTGTTGCCCCCAAAATTGAAACCAATGAGACCAAAAATGATCCCAGGGTCCCATATGATCCTGATACATGCATGGTGTGAAATGCCATGAACACCAAGCATGTGAAAATTGAATCCGTATCTCAAAAGGCCTCCCACATAGGAAACTGGAACACTGCTCTACAAAAATGAACTCAAACAACTGAAGGTTGGTTTGCTTTCTCAAACCAACAATCGAACTGCTACTCCAAGTGAGATGAAACCAAGCAATGCCAGGATCACATTGCTTGTATTGCACCCTTACACACATCATGAGTAAAAAATATAGGTCATGAAAGTACATAACAACAACATACAAATTTACATCAAGAAGGTGCCTCATCAAAGAATCATGAACGTGCTTGTACATCCAAGTAAGTAGATCATCGTGTGGCCCATACACACAAGTATCAATTATTATATCATATCTTCCCCATTGACATAGGTCAGGATCCCATGTCCCATAATTTTGCTCCAAAAAATAATAATGTGCATCAAGATAATCATCCATGTTTTCTTTCATCCAAGAAGTGAATGAAGAACCTCAACCAAAATCCAAACCAAATAAGGAGCAAAGAAAACATGAAGACATCAAGTGGCTCCAAGAAGTCTCATCAACACACCCATGAATATGTATATCATCATGAAATAACAAAAAATGTTTCTGCCAATAATAATTTTCCTCAATCATATATTTCTTCACTCAATTGTGGGATGAAGTTCCTCCAACATCAAATGGACTAGGCAACGAGCAAGGAAAATCATGAGTCTTCAAGTGACTCAATTGAACATCATAGGTGCACCCATGTAGATGTGTATCATCATAATGTAACAAAGGATGCTGCTGCAAATGTAAATAATATGGTTATATAATCATGTCATGATCAAAATAAGAGATAAAAATTCCATATTCTTCATGTGGCACCATAATAAAAAAAAACCTTTCACCCATACTTCCTTAGGATGAATGCTGCAGAATTTGGAAGTGTAGGATGTAGGAGAAAGAACCAACTCACCCAAAGGATTAGAAAGTGAAACTTTTCCATCATGAGAAGGCTCCATAAGGGTAGGAACATGCACCTCCCTCAAAAATATAAAACTTGCCCCATAGTTTGGTTCCAAGGTAGTGGAATCATGCACTTATTCAAAAAGTGTGCACCCATCTTCAAGAGGCAACTCGAGTTCCTCTTCCACCATAACTAGTGATTGGATCCCATCAGTATCATATTCAAACACATCAAGAACTTCCATTTTTTCATGTTTCTCATAATCCATCATGTCATGAGAATCCTCCAAGCAATATACCATATGATAATCTGAAACATAGGAGGAAGAAGAAGTATCTTGCAACCTCTCAAGAAGTTGCCCATTTTGAATTTTGAGCTTATGAATATCTTCATTATTCTTTGAGTAGGATTCATGTAACCATTCACTAAGCTTAATGACATTGTTTCTATCAAAAATCAAAGACATGAAATTACCTTTGATGTTGCACATTTCTCTTTGAATCTTCTCCATGTCTTCAAGGAAGGATGGCTCCTCCAATGAAGAAACTTTCCAAAAAGAATTTGATACCAATGCTTGAGTTTCATGGAGTATGCTAAGGGCCTCTTGGATATCCCTTTCACTTATATTCAAAGACCCTTCAATGAAGGATGGTTCATGAGACTGAACATCCTCTTCTTCTTTCTGCTTGATTTAATCAACTTCTTGAAGCTCAAGTAGTGATGGGGAAGTTGATCTTGGTTCTTCACTAGCTGTCACAAGGTCTTCATCTCCATGCTTATGAGAAATTTGGATTGCAGCAACATTTTCAACTCTGATTTCTATGTCACCAACATAGAGTTGTGAGCACCCATCAGTAGGTACTCTTTCATAGTTCAATGATCCATCAATAGATTCTCTTTGATTTGCACAACCCCCATCAGTAAGGATTGTGTACTTGTATTCACTTTCCTCTTTCTGTTCTTCTCTGCAATCACTTTAAGGTAATTGATGCTCCACTTCATGATCCTTTATTTCTTCCTTTAATGGTGTATCTAGGATCTTTCCACAAGTAGGCTATTTTTTTCTCATTTCATGCTCCTCCAAACTTGTGGATTGTTAATTGTCCCTTAATGAGTTCTCATTTGCCTTCTTGTAAAAAAATCCATATTTGAAAAGATACTCTTGGAAATATTACCTTTGACAAATATCCCATCTCAAAGTTTGATACCCCTGGTAGCATGCTTCGGTATCTTTGGTTGTAATTTCTTCTTCCCTTGGCTAGGGAGGAAGGAAAGTCGGCTTGGTGGGTTGATTATGAAACCAAGACATATCTAAAAAAAATTATTCAATGGATGGTATTAATTCACAGGTGCAATTTCCATGCTTTGATACCACTGTAATGTTCTTTTTTTGGAAATTTTGGAGAAATACACAAATTGGGCAAAATTCGAGCTTAACTAGTCATGACTCTCGAGTGTTCCAACTTTCACCAAATGGTCCCAAATTTGAAAGGATATGGTATGGTGAGTATTAAAACATCCCAAGGTGTTTTATGGATACTTTTTATCAAACTTTAGACCTCTGCAAACTTGTTTGGGTATAATGACAAAAAGACCAAAATTACTAGGAAATTGTGTTAAAATCCCCCCAAGGGTGATGGCCAAACTAGCTCTCCAAATCAAGTACATCCCTCCAAAATTTAAGAACAGAGTATTGAAATGAGTATAAGACATCAATGACTGTCCTTAATCATTTTTATTAAGTTCTGAAAATGGATTATGGTCTGCAACATTTGTAGGGTAACTTTCATAGAAATTGCCTAAGGGAAATTTGCATTACCAACTAGACTTTGACATAGGAAATGTAAAATATATGGTTATGAGATTAATATGAAACATGGCAGTAATATATGGAATAAAAAATTCTTCCCCAACAGTATAAAACTCAAAGGAAAACCCTCCCACAAATCTAATATAATACTCCTCCAAGATTGAAGCCTAAGTCATGGAAACTAGTGATTCAGTGGCATGGGAATGCAAGCTTTTCACACTTGAGTTTCTTAGATTTTGACCCACAGAGGTTATGGGAATGAAATTATAGAGTAATACATCATATATTTCTATCACCACATCCTCAAAATCATAGAATATCTCTCATACAAATCTGGTATAAAACTACTTCAACATTGAAGCCAAAATCCATGAAGACTAGTGATACAAGGGCATGAGTATGCAAGTTGTTCATACATGTATTTTTAATATTTAGACTTAGAGAGCATGTAGAAATAATATTACAGAGCCATAAATCATATATTTCTTCCCCGTCATCATAAAACTCATATAAATGTCCTCATACCAATCTGATATAAAGCTACTTCAGTATTGAAGCCAAATCCATGAAAACTAGTTATTCAAGAGCATGGGGAATGCGAGCCTTTCATAAATATATTTCTGAGATTTCGACTTACATAGAATATATAGATGAGATTAAATAGCCATGAATCATGTATCAAATTTTTGGAATCAACCATCCTTAGCAAGGCGCAAGAATCACTCCAACAAGTGCGTCATCAAATGAGAGTGTGGGGAATGGAGAAGAAGGAATCGGAGAATGGGGAGATAGATGAGAATTCGATTGTATGGACCCTAAACCTAAAAATAAAACAACTTCATTAATATCCCATGATAGTTATGAATGGTCTCTCCATCAACCAACTTGGAAAGGAATCCAACACCCTCGAAATTGGTTCACAAGCAGGGACAGTGAACACTCATCGTGCAATGGACAAGCAAAATCTCTCCAAAATGACAAAGGCCCATTAACAAATGATAAAAATCCATTCTAATTCCTCATGAAATCCTTTTATTAACTTCATGAGGGCTCCTAAATTCGAATTTCCCTTCATGAGCTTCCTCTAACTCATCTTAGTAGTTTAGTAACTATCGTGACACTTGTCTTCCTCTTCATGCTCCAATTCTTTCCCCAATTCGAATGTTTGCCTCTAGCTCTCAAATTCAACCTCTTGGTGGCTATTTTTATCCCTGACATGTCATATTTGTCATATGTCAGCAATTGGGTCTGAATTTGTCATACTTGTCATAGAATCTTCCATCATTTTTTGCCATAGAGTACATAGAATCTCTTTCCAAGTGGCACACCTTGTCTTCTAGTCTCTTCCTCTTCCATGGGAGTTACCCTCATTTACCAATTCGACTTCCTTGACTCATTATATGATATTTGACACCACATTACCATCCAATAATTTTGCATTACCCATGTGTTCGAATTTTGATGAATATCATGCCAAGTGTGCGGGGAATCTAGTCACCCAAAGGCTCCACAAGCTTCAAAGTGTCTTTATGAACTCATGCCACCTTATTTTCTGAGAATTTATCATTTATGTGACCCAATTAAATGTGAATATGGTAAAATAAAGTCCTTTTGGGTCCCATACCCCCTTATTACAAAATTTATGTCTCCAACTCAACCTAGGGAACTAGTAGGTTGGTGAAACATTATTTGCAAATAGTCTTATTTAGAAATTATTTAATTGGGCACAAGACACATACTGGGTTGTAGAGACCCTCACTCCTCTCAGTGCAATGATTAGGATAAATACAAATAATATAATATCATATAATATAATGTATAAAAAATCACATATTAAGATATGAATAAATAAAGGTGGTGCCAAGACTTAGGATTAAAGGTGGTGCCAAGACTTAGGATTAAATGTGGCATCGACGTCACCAATGTAGATTTTTTACACAACTCTCTTCTTTTTGTCAACTTCTCATTATAAATAAATTAAGTTAGTTGACATAACTCACATACATTCGTGCCAACTTCTTGACATTTATATTGCATGTGCCAAATGAAAATACACTATAAATTACTCAAGGTAATATATATGCCAAACTTTACTACAACCTTCAAATTTTGTGCTCCTCCCAAAATCATTGATCATTGCCCCCCTTAGGTATTCAAACTTGTTAATTGATCCCCTTCCAAATGAAACACTATACATAGTGATAAAATACACCATTTTCTACATGTAATCTTTGTTCACGATGTGACACTTCATTTTCATCAACACCCCCTTCTACTTATATAAGTGCATGAAATTCAAGGTCAATAGCATATACATCATGAGTATCAAATGTGTTGTATAAACATTGACAATGACACCATTGGAAGTCTCAACATAAATCTACAATATTGTTTTTGGCACCCTTCTTGTACCTTGTAACCAAATTGAATGTTGTAAGTACAATATTCTCTTGAAGTGTCAACTTTGTGTTAACTTGGACTAAGTTTGTAGAAAGTGCGATGGTTATTGCTCTAAATCTATTGTCTTTTCCTTGTTGAGCAAACAATGTCTCCAATGTTTAGCTACTTGTGTAGTTGTATATAAATCCTTATCATAGATTGGTAGTTAACAACTAATCACCTAAAAGTTTAGTAGTAGGAAACTAGCCTATCATGTTGTAATAACACCACTCCCATGGCATAGTGGTATGCATCAACTTGAATCTCAAAAAAAAGATTCAAATTTTGTAATCCAAACATCGGGAAATTAAAATTTTCCTATCCACAAGAGAACCTTGTTACAACTAGTGAACCCATCAATGGGGTTGCTATATTAGAAAACCCTACTATAAACCTTTTGAGGTGGCTTGATAAACCCCTAGAACTCTAGAATTTACTCACATTCTTTGGGGCAGACCAATTAAGAATGGATTTAGTATTTTCTAGATAAACAAAATTTTAACCACCAATAATAATGAATCATACACACATGATCTCCATCTTACAAAAATCACCTTTGTAGTGGCTTGGAACTTGTACAACCTCAAAATCTATAGAATCCTTGCCAAAGGTTGCAAGTACCCTTCCCAACTATTATAGAAGACCAATATGGCATCCAAATAGACAATGACCACAAGAGTATGTGCCCTCAAAATCTCATTCATCAAATGCATGAAAATGTTTGATACATTGCATAATCCAAACAACATTACCAACCATTCAAGCAACCCCTATTTCATTTTGATAATTGCATTGCATGCCTTGGAATCTTAGTTGATGATAACCAAACGTCATATCCAACTTAGTTAAGACCCCCCTAAATCAAACAATGAAATCATATTTTCCAAATAAGAGAATGTAAGTTTTAATGAAAATCTTCTTCAATGCACTAAAGTCCACACACATACGCCATGTACAATTCTTTATGGGAACCAATACCACGATTTAACCACATGGAATTATACTTAAACAAATGGGTCCTTGCTACAACGATATCTTAGTTTCTTCACTCCAGGGAAGATTTCTTGTACCACCCACTATTTGATAGTGCAACATTAACGGGGCTCTTGGATGGTGAAACCTTCATATCACACAATACAACTTCAAACTCTACCAACTTGGCAATAGATGCCTCCCTCTCTAGAGCTTGACCTTTTCTTACATACTTTTCTTAGTGTGTGGTCTTACCATCAACAAGACAAACTTGTGTCTAGCAATTAATTATAAGTCTCATTTCCTGCATTGTTAAGATCTAGGAGAAACCTATTTTCATTTATAGGAGTTCTTAACATGTGTTTTCATCATTGTTCACTAGCCTATATGTTATGTACCTAACCACAACATCCTTAGTACATGAAAGATTTGGTGTCTATGCTAATGATTTTGTAATAATGTTACATTTGTAAAAAAATCCACGCTATGTAATAAAGGTCTTATGACTCTTATTAATGACTTTGAGGATTAAATTAGGTATTTTACTTGTAGAAAATTGACAAGAAATCAGAGATTTGTCAATCACTTAGTTAAAAACCCAGATTTCATACTTAAAACTTGTCATTAATAAAAATACTTCTCATGCATTTAAATCAACAACCCAACAAGCTGAAATACTGAAACTAAGTCTGTAGCAGTGGAAAAATCACATAAAAAACCATTAGACTGATAAACCCATAAAACAACATAAATTTTGGTCAAGATGACCCTGGAAAAACCCCCCTTGGGAAAACCAGTCCAAGAGAATTTTATTGCAGCATTTTGGGGAAAAATGTCAATTTACAGGAACATTTAAATCAACATTTAATGACTATACCAGTGCCTCAATTTATGTGCAGCACCTCTATTTCCGTGCCCAGTTGACAGTACATCTTGTACGGCCTCCACAATAGAAACCCACCTCGAAACTCATGCCCAGCTCCTCAAAAAATGTGGCTAGTCAATATGTCACTGTACAACCCCTCAAAACTCATGTCCAACAGTCCGTACACTATACTGCCTCCTCGAAAATCATGCCCATCAGGTATTTTACAAACTGTACGATACATTACAGCTCAGCTAAAAGAAAAAATGTCTTGGGATGCGTGTCCAACTCTTTGGGATTCATGTCCACTTGAAAAAAATCTCCTTGGGATTTGAGCCCACTTGAGAAAAAAGCAGCTCCGTCTCTCTCTGAATATTAACCCAGCCGAAATTATCACTCTTGGAAATGCTTTCATTGTCTTGCACACTACCCTAGGCTCTCTCTTATGACTTGACACTGACTTTTCACCATCCTCAATCCCTAAATCCAAAGGCCAAGATCAATGGTTGAGAAACTTTCCCTCCAAAAGCGGTTATTTTTAATTTTAATAAAGTCACCATTTACTTTATGAAATAAGTGCAATTTATCTCATAAAGTCACTTTATAAATTAAAACAAGGGAATAATTTATAAAATGTCTCATTACATAAGAGTCACTTTAAAACTTTATAAAACACCATTACAAAGTAAAGTCGCCTAGCTAGTGCATGGTCACTTCCACATACAAGACAAAAACATGCGGAGCGCCTCTAGATCTAAATCATTAACACTCCCTCTTAGCAATGGAGGTACTCACTGCCATCATCATCAGGTCTCGTCCTTAAATCCATCACATTGTTTGTTGTAGGAGCTCCCTCTGAACCTGGAACCAACGCTACTACCTGTACTAAACTCGAATATGAAGATAACCTCTTGGTAGCCACCCGAAACCCTAAGCTCCTAAGAGAATCCATTCTCCAATATTGAACATTGGTTCGCTCATACTGGTTGAGCCTTCTGCCAGTACTTAGAAGAGACTCTCTCTCTTCCATCGGAACTCGAGACTGTACCATTGGCGCCATTGCTTCCTCAAAAGCCTCCTACTCCTCGTCTAATTCATCAATCGTGGGTTGTGCATTGAACTTGTACATCTCACTGAACCGATCACCAATCAATTGTGGATCAATCAGCCCTACTCTCTCCAAGTATATATAAGCATGTCCCATATCATCTCTATCTGGAAATATGTACACATGTCCCCTCCGGAACAATGTCGAATACCTTGCATCCTCCAAGGTTGAGACCGAGAGCAAGTTAACCCTCATCCTTGGAACAAAGAGAACCCTCATCTTTAAGATGTTGAGGAGCCGCCAGTTGACAGACTTGTTCAAAGTCTGATTCCAGTGTATCAGTTGATCCGTCTGCTTGTCTAGCCAATATTGGCTAGTGACTTTTTTATTTGAATAATTTTGACCATGGCCCCGCGGGGTTTGTAATAAAATGTGCTAGTAGGATAATTTTTAGTGGTTCGGTCTCCTAAGACATAGAAATGCAAATAGGGTATTCCAGGGAGTTTTTTGCCCCTGACAATTATCCTTTGCCTTCAGCCGAGTATAATTGACGAGGTTTTCTCCCGCTTCCTCCAAAGCTGGAATGCCCGATATTGAATTATGGGCCTTGCGGGGTTATCAGAGCCCAACTGAGTGTTATAAACCTACTAGACATTATTTATATAGATCATGGTCATGTCCTAAGTCATCTGGACACATAAAAAAATTTCGAAAAAATCTTTTTCGAACAGTGAAAAATTATTT
>LPNX010947535.1:879197-919657 GCA_001517045.1 Pseudotsuga menziesii
CCCAAAATACAAAAAGAAAGCTGGGAGTCTAGCTCTCTCTCTTGGGTTCCATCCGTAATTTCAAATTCTTTTGGTTACCGGTTACTTAGGAAGCCTTAGTTTACTTCTTTCCATCCTTTGGCTTCCCTTTCTTTGCCTTGTTTGGCTCGCATTTCATCCTTCCTTTTCACAGCCCTCTTTTTCCTCCTTGTGGACAGCCCTCTTTTGACTATTCGCTGCCCTTCTTTTTATTGTTTTACAGCCCTCTTTTTCCTCCTTGTGGACAGCCCTCTTTTGACTGTTCGCTGCCCTCTTTTTTACTGTTTTACAGCCCTCTTTTTTCTCCTTGTGGACAACCCTCTTTTGACTGTTCGCTGCCCTCTTTTTTTACTGTTTTACAGCCCTCTTTTTCCTCCTTGTGGACAGCCCTCTTTTGACTGTTCTTTGCCCTTTTTATTTTTATTTTTTATGACAGCCATTTGTTTTCTCTTTCACTGTCCCGTTTTCTTAAATTTTTGTCTTCCTTTAGCTTCATAGTTGGCTGCCCCTTTTTTCCCCTTCTTTGGTTTTGATCCTCCTTTCATTTTCTTGCCTTCTTTCCCTCATCTTCCTTTGTTTCAGCCCTCTTTTCGCTTTCCTCTTTCTCTCTCTTTCAAACTTCCTCTTCCCTTTTTTTGAAAAGTATTGAAAAAAGTTAAAAGTAAAAGCAAAATCACTCTACTTAATATTAGGACTTGTGTAAAAAAAAAGGAGAGTACTTTTACTTTTACTTTTAACTTTTCTCAATACTTTTCAAAAAAAAGGAAGAGGAAGTTTGAAAGAAAGAGAAAGAGCAAAGTGAAAAGAGGGCTGAAACAAAGGAAGATGAGGGAAAGAAGGCAAGAAAACGAAAGGAGGATCAAAACCAAAGAAGAGGAAAAAAGGGGCAGCCAACTATGAAGCTAAAGGAAGACAAAAATTTAAGAAAACTGGACAGCGAAAGAGAAAACAAATGGCTGTCATAAAAAAAAAAAAAGGCAGTGAACAGTCAAAAGAGAGCTGTCCACAAGGAGGAAAAAGAGGGCTGTAAAATAGTAAAAAAAGAGGGCAGCGAACAATCAAAAGAGGGCTGTCCACAAGGAGGAAAAAGAGGGCTATAAAACAGTAAAAAAGAGGGCAGCGAACAGTCAAAAGAGGGCTGTCCACAAGGAGGAAAAAGAGGGCTGTAAAACAGTAAAAAGAAGGGCAACGAACAGTCAAAAGAGGGTTGTCCACAAGGAGGAAAAAGAGGGCTGCGAAAAGGAAGGATGAAACGCGAGCCAAACAAGGCAAAGAAAGGGAAGCCAAAGGATGGAAAGAAGTAAACTAGGGATTCCTAAGTAACCCGTAACCAAAAGAATTTGAAATTACGGATGGAACCCAAGAGAGAGAGCTAGACTCCCAGCTTTCTTTTTGTATTTTGGAGAAGAAGATCTTTGTAGGTCTTGCAATGAAAGTGTTAGATTAAAAAGGTTGCTTGAAGCCTGGGATAGAAGCAACTGATCTCACACCCTTCTTCAACCTGTGAAGTCTGAAAACACACTACAACTCAACACAAAACGTGAGATCAAAATACATGCTAGTATGCTAAGAAAATTGAATCATGATCAACATTACAAATATAATGATTACTCATGTCCATCAAAATACTAATCTACTTCGCATAAACAATCAAGTTGAAATACAAATGATTTTTCTACTGTGCCAACAATGGCCCTCTTGAGCTAACAAATAAACAATTTAATCTCACATAAGCATTAAATAAAATAGGGGTTAGAGACAATATCACCTCAACCAATTGCAAAAAACTACCACATCCAAGAGCTCATGGACCTCGAAAGTCCGATCTTTATTAACAAATTAAAGCAAATGCTTGATACAATTTCTCAGAGTAACTTTGCTACAAAATTCCATCCTAATAGAGCTGAAAGAGCCTCTTTTTAACAAATGAGAGAGTGCTAAAACCCTAAAACCAAAAAACCAACCCTAACCAGCTTAGCCACCTAACAAAGAGCCCAGACCTAAACTGGAGAACTGGGAGTGAGGGGAGGCCTCCACCCAGGCAAGGCGCCCCCACTCCAAACCTGTGCACTGAAAACAAGCCAAGGATGAGGCCACATGTGTGATGTAGGTAAGCTCATCCTTAGGTCTGGCTGGAGCCTCCGTTAGGTTTGGGAAGCCCACTGATGGTGCAAGCTTTAGTCTTCACCTCGATCAAATCACCGGACCAATGAGAGCTCTCCATCTCATCTTTAGCTGGAGATGACATGTCTAATAACTGATAATAAATTAATTGCTCTCTTAATGATGACTGAAGATGAGTTATGATAACTCCAATCATCATAAGTGTTCCATGAGATGTCATTTAGCCTTTTATTTTATTAAATTTGATTTAATTTGGAGAGTTTTAGTTTTCTCCAAAATAATTATTTTTTTAATAAAAATCATTTTTTAATAAAAAATCATTTTTTTTACTAAAAATCATTTTTTACTCAAAACTGACTTTTTTGAGTAAAAAGGCATTATGTGTCCGATTGCTAATCTGAAAGTTGGTTCTGACTAGCTGGCTGATCAAGAATGATTTTTGGCTTAAGGTTAGAGCCTTCAATCATTGAATTCTGAGTCCGGATCACGAACGGGTTTTTTCCATTTAATTTATGGAAAAATTAACCCAAAAAACTTAGGAAAAGTTATAAAAAGTAAAAAAAAAATTTCACTGTTCGAAAAAGATTTTTTCGAAATTTTTTTATGTGTCCATATGACTTAGGACATGACCATGATCTATCTAAATAATGTCTAGTAGGCTTATAACACTCAGTTGGGCTCTAATAACCCCCCAAGGCCCAGAATTCAACATCGGGCATTCCAGCTTTGGAGGAAGCAAGAGAAAACCTCGTCAATTATACTCGGCTGAAGGCAAAGCATAATTGTCAGGGGAAAAAAACTCCTTGGAATACCCTATTTGCAATTATACGTCTTAGGAGACCGAACCACTCAAAAATATCCTACTAGCACATTTTATTACAAACCCCGCGGGGCCATGGTCAAAATTATTCAAATAAAAAAGTGACTAGCCAATATTGGCTAGACAAGTAGACGGATCAACTGATACACTGGAATCAGACTTTGAACAAGTTTGTCAACTGGCGGCTCCTCAGGTAACCCAACTTATGGTACAAAAAGTTGGATAACATCTGGCTCCAACTGCGGGATGTGTGCTCGATCTAGTCTCTTATGCAAGGAGAGCATACGAGAACCCCAGAAGCTCTGGTTTCCATATCCTGTAAAAACATCTCAACTTGACAAGAAAACGTTAGTAGCACAAGTTTTATGAAAACGAGCCAATGATCCAAAAGTTACTTTATTCAAAGAAATGACAGAACTTAACTGAAAATTTTATTCATTTTTAAGTACAAAAAGAAAATGCTAAAGTAAATGCTCACTTTAAGGAGCCTATTTTCCTACTCTAAGCATGATACAAAAAAGGTTAGGTGTAATCATAAATCCAGTGTAGCCACCTAAGCATTTTATTAATATAAAAAGGTTTTTCCTTGTCTTTGGTTACCAGCCAAAGTAAGGACACAATTTCTAGAAAATGCAAACCTGCGTGGTGATCCAGAATGGGCGGGATGGATGGGGAATCATAGGCATGAATAATGTCGTCAAATGTCTTCCCACACTGGTAGATGCTTGCACAGGTTGCTTCTATCCATGACTGGATAGCGCTGATATACAAATCGGGATAATGCGACAGGTTGACTACTCCATCATCCCGATCATCAAGGCTTATCAAATAATAACTCGTTGTATAAGCCCCAAGGTGCTCCAAAACATAAGGAACATCTATATGTGAAAATGATGGCTGATAAAAAACTTCAACTAGTTGTATCCCATCTGATTCTTCACCGCACTGCTTTTTCAAATCCTTATTACCGATCCTTAGATACAATTCTGACTGATCATATAAAAACTCTGATTGCTCTTCCTTATAACTTTCAAAAGTCTCAAAAGAACAACTCCCCTTGCTGGACATATCATAGATGAGATTCTCAAAAATATTTTCAAAGGTATCATAGGTTGGATTTTCAATAAAAGTCCAATAGTTATCATCACCATCTATGTCAGATATGAGAGATGCCTCATCACTGGTATCAAGTCCATGTCTGTACTTCTCATTTTTCTCAAAACCATCTTCTTCAAAAAGCTGGGTTTCAAAGATATCACAGGGGACCCAACTTTCCAAATATTTGTCATCTGGAGGAGTGCATGGAGGAATCTCATCACATGAAACTTCTAATATTGGATTTTTAATTGAAGTCTCAAAGTTATCATCCATCTCATATGTAAGGGATTCTTCCTCACTTGTATCACATCTAATTCTATATCCCTCTTCATGATCATAGTCATCTTCTTCCGAAAAAAGGTCACAAGGTAGTAAACCTTCCAAAATATCATCATTATGCTTATTAGTAGGATTAGTGCTAAAGTTTTTAGTGAGATCATCCAATTGCTGACTATAATATTCGACTTGACCTCGGGTTTCTATGGTGACAGGATGGAGCTGTCCAACTGTGTTAATGTATTCAGGCTCTCTTGAATATTGTTTTGTCTCTCTCCAACTTTCTCCGGAAATATCATGCATGTCATCTACACAGTTTATGTACTCAGGCTCGCTTGATGATGCTTTAGGAGCACAACCCTCTGGAAAACCATGCTCCTGAACATAGCATGCATAATAACAAGAATATTCTTCATGAAGGTCTTCACATGCCCTGCAAAATGGCTTATACTGCTCAACCATGTTAGTGACATCTAGTTGATGAGGAGGCCTCTGCTCATGGTTGGGAGGCTTTCTTTTCCAAGTTGGCTTGGTAGGAAATGTTCTAGGAGTGGAGTGAGTTTGAGTTATTTCCATTGTGATCACCCTATTTTGAATTTCTTTTAACTGTGCTAAGTGTTTCTGCTCTGCCTCCTCCATATTTTTCTTCATCTCCATCATTTGTTTTTCATAGGCATCCTTCATAGCCAATAAAGGATCCTTGTCTTTTGGTTCACTGATTTTCAACAGATTTGAAGACCTTGAATAACCGTGGAGGTTAGATTCACCAGATGACTGCATGTTCAGATCAATCTTGATTGCCATCTCTTGAGCCTAGAGAAAGTTAGCAGGCTCCTTGTCTCTGATCTGGTACTGCATTTTGCCACTAAGTGCCTCAATGTAATAGAGCAGGATAGTTGGTTTAGTTGGGGCATACTCAGTAGGGATGGCATTTGACAATTCCGTGAACCTAGTATTGAACTCGTCCATTGTTTCTGTGTCTCTCTTCTTTATGTTGGTCAAGGACGCAAGTTGATGTCGAGGTTCTTTCTTTTCACCGAACTTGTTGGTGAAAGAAGTTTTGAAAGCTGCTAGACTATTAAAGGAATTGTCTGGTAAATTGCTATACCAATCGCCTGCCTTTCCATCCAGAGATAGAGCAAATAACTTCATATACACGTCATCATGTTGGCTGACCGGATCATTTATATAAGCATTGATACACCTAGAAAAGTTCCTAAGGTGCATGGAGGAGGTAATGGCATCAGTGCCTGTATACATCGGGAGCTTCTCGACAGCTTTGTCTGGAAGACGGTGGGGTTGACCTGCTATTTGAGAAAAGTCAAGCTGAGTAAAATACTCGCCCATTATGTCAGAAACAGTGGTATTAGTGTTTTCAGGAAATAAAGTGTGGATGTCTGAAACAGACTCAGATCCAAGTTCTGTAAGGATCCTGCGAGAAGATAGTTTGTTTAATCTCCTCCTTAAGACCTTTTCGGGGTCAGGGATGAAATCGACCAAACCTAAAGAGTTTCTTCTAGTAGAATACCTTGAGGTGTTAATTGACAGTGGAGTCACCAGGTGAACTTAAGTCTAATTTCAGAGAGTGATTGGACTAAAAATCTACCAAAAAGGATAAAAGGTAAAAAACTAAAAGAAACAAAGGTCGTCCAGGAACAAAAAGATTTGTCCCCGGCAATGGCGCCAAAATATGTTGTCCACCGATTACACACCAGCAGCAGAAATCTTAAGTACTCTCCTTTTTTTTACACAAGTCCTAATATTAAGTAGAGTGATTTTGCTTTCATTTGAAAAGTCCTTTCAAGGATTAAAATCCTTAAGGCACTTTGTATAAAGTTTAATAAAAAATATTGTGTTTGAGTAGGGTTTTTAAGTCCCCACTCTCATCCTCCCCCATTTGGGGAGGCTTGTGTTGTGTGTATGCTTAGATTAGTGCTTGTTTTCATCATTGATTATATCTCATGCTTAGATCACTAATTGTTGATTCATCACTTCTAGATCATTAATTAAGTTTATTACTCTGTTTTAAATTGTCTACCATTCTAAGTAAATCAACTATGCAAATCTCTTGAATCACACCATAAGGTAGATCAAGAGTGCTCTCTATAGAAGAGTTGTCTTTTCATTGTTTAATAAGTTAATCAATTAATATTGAAAGTCTCTTGAACTTTCCATAATCCAAGTCAAGAGCACTCTCTATCGGAGAGCATTCCCACTGCATATCCTTGCATCAAGCATATAGATTAACTAAGTCTCTTGAACCACTGTCATAAGACGAGGTCAAGAGCGCTCTCTGTCAGAGAGTTTTAATTAATTAACTTAATAAAATTCGCAACTCACATCCCTTTAATTAATTAACCCCCTTCCCCCTTTTCCGGAGTATGCTCTGACCGATCTTCGATTGGAATACCCAGAAACGGCATTGGATATTTAAACCCCACAAGAGGAACTTGACTAAAACTTTTCCCCATAACCAACGCACCGACGTTGTTCGATAAATACTGAGGCATGTGGGCAAATTCCAAGTGTGGGTGACGGGCTACCTAATCTGGGCACTGGTAGTTAAGTTATTGAACACTTACCGTTGACCCCATACAGGTCCATCATGTCTTCGAACGGAGCCACTGAAGGTATTACCGATTAGGACATCCAGCCACCATAAGTGAAGATCACAAACAAAAAACTCTTAAAACTTACCAAGAGCACTTGCAAAACCTAACATTCACTGGCATCTTTTTGGGATTCACATGTTTACACTCAAAGCATCTTTGATAAGTTGAATCCATAGGCACTGGTCCCATCTTTTAGCATTGTTGATAATCTGGGCCATTTTTCCATCGAATGTTTGATTATAAATCATATTTGTGAATGCTTTATCTATTTCGTGAAGCTCTCAAATATTTGTCTATATTTCAATTCCGGTGATAGCAACATGGATTGCTTTGTCTTGTGTTAAATTCATCACATTAATCATCTTAAATCACAATAACTCCTAAACAACACCTATCCGCATCCGCAACTAATCAAAACACTTTAACAACTTAAGAGCCATAGAAACTCTTTTGTAGGGACTACCCCCCTTGGCTTCGTTAGGAGTTAGCCTAAACGGAGGAGCTAGGAGTAGGTGATAGTACCTAGCTCTGTGCTTTCCCCCAAGGTCACACCTCTCCCACTTTCCTAAGTGAGTAGACATCTTTCGAAAGATTTCTACTATTGGTGTGCAATCGACGGACAACAATCCCCAAGGTGCTTCCTTGGATAATCCTCCAGGGCTCTTTATGTCCTTTTTTGGACTGTGTGGAATGTATTTTTGGTGTTGAATGGAGGTTTTCTTTTTTAAACCATTTAATGATGGGTTGTAGGATACTTTTTTGACATGGACTGGGTCCTTTGTATTGACATAAGTATAAGATATAAGATATTTTTGAAATTGTTTTTTTTCCTGAAGAATTTTTTTTACGGTTCTTTGTGTTTCATTTTCTCTTATGGTTCTTTTGCAGTTATAGAAAGTGTTTGTTGTTTTAACCAGTTGGGCTTCCACGATAAATTTTTGTTCTCTGTATGTTGTTGATTCTGTTTGTTATTTATTATTTTAAAACTAGTTAAAATTGTGAAAAAGGTAACAATAGTGATTCACCCCCCCTCTCAGTATTGTCCAATATTGTAGCATTTACATGATTATGGTTATTACTGTTTTTGTTTTCATTACTTTAATGATTATTAATGCAGCTATCTGTTTGATAGTATGATGCTAATTAAAACAATTAATATACCTATATTTGTGCTTTTTACAATTTATATGTGAAATGTTTGTTCACTTTGTTGCATAACTTAATTTTGAATATGTGTGACATCTTCCGAGGACTATGGTTATCCTCAAGGGGCTGGCTACCCCTTGCTGAGTTAATCTGAGGAAGATGAGATGACCACATGAGCTTCCTTATCCAATGATGATGATTATGAGATTCAACTCTTTGCACGATACACATGAGACGTATGACCACATACAATTGAGAAGGCCAGGTAACCTACCCTCAAGTTGACTTGATGTCCAAACTGTCATGTCCTTTTTTCCATGTCATCATCCTTTGTCATCAACAAGTTTACTGTTGTACTTGTCATGGGAAGCCTGAGCTTATAAAGTAGTTCACATAAATTTATTTCAGAAAATACCTACAAAGTAGCTTCCTTAGAGTGGTTAATGTTGAAAATGATGTTAAAACATAGAAAAAGCATGGAAAAATGGTCATGGGTCCATAATATAGAAAAATTAAGGCAAAAATATTCATGGGTCCTTCCTTATTTCACATATGTGCAATTTCCTGTGTACTACTTGCTTATTCAATTCCCTATATACATGTGTAAAAGTAATGTGAAAGAATTTGTCATTCCACACTTGCTAAGAAATATTTTTCCCCACCACCAGACATACCAACGCCATGCCTATCCATTGGTTATATCCATTAGTGAATATCTTCACCGGTGATTGAATCTAGTCCATGATGGTAAGAAGAGCAATATATGATTCCATAAGCCTTCTTTAAAGATAAAATTCCACACATTTTTAGCTATTAGGGGTTTACTAAAGTATGGAAGTTGTTTCAATCCATATCTCCCTTCATGTTTTGATTTGGAAAGTACTTTCCAATGAGCTAGGTGAAACCTAACCTTGTCCTATTTTATGTGCTACAAGTAGTCAAAACACAACCTCTAAATTTTATTGTGTATCCCTTTGGGACAATGAGAAAGTAATAATTAATAAACATGAATTTCTTTGAGAACATCATTAACAAGAGTCATTTTGCTTCCACATGATATCCACACGTGATACTAGAAATGTATTCGATGTTCAATCCTTCCAACCATCCAACCTCAATCCTTGATGCCATGTCCAATGGGTTTGAGAAAAAATACAAGGTACTTCAATCCATCATGAAGTTCAGCCCTCTGAAAAAGTGAAGATTTGAAGGACACCTATGATGCCATGATCAAGCATACAATTGAAACAAATCAAGGAATTATGGAAATTCATCTCCATCCAAGTGGGCGTACAATATAGTTGAAGAATATCTTTATAAGATCATGGTTCCCATAACAAATTTACTTTAGTTGTACCTGTCAAGTGTTTAACTTTATCATTGAAATTCCCGTGACATGTAAGGACATGCCCGCATAATGAATGTATCAACAATCATATAGTAAATTCATAAAAGGTAAGCATGCATCAATGACAACATCACAATGTTGCTTCACTTTATTTGATTTTCTTTATCTAACCATATTGCTCCCCCCTATCAATATGTAGACTAATTGCTCCCCCTGAAACCTTGCTAGTCTGTTCATCTCAAGATATTTAATTTATCTCACATATATATTCACAATCGATGAAAAGTAATACCAACCATTCACAAATGTAGATTTTTGCAATCATATTGTAGCTAATTTCTTTTTGCATTTTACTTCATCTATTGCTATGGAAGGCTGCAAGCACTTTTCAACCTTTTGTGCATTTTTGCGGGCATTTTGTTTGGACTTGCGTGCATATGTTTGAGGCCTGTGGGAATTTTATAAGGCAGTGTAGGCATTTTATCAATCCAATGAGCATTTTCAAACTGGCTGCAGGCATTTCTCAACTGGATGCAAATATTTTTCCAACTCTTGTGGGCACTTGCGGGCATTTTCATACTTCTTGTGGGCATATCCTTTTGAACTGTGGCCATTTTATTTAAGTTGTGGACATTTCACTTAGCTGCGGGCATTTCTCAATGGCCAGGAGTGCATTTCTTCACTGTCTGCAAGAATTTTTAGAGACTTAGACAAGCATTTTGAGGTCCCGCGAGCATTTCTCTATTACCCTGTGGGCACTTTTAACTAGCTACGGGAGTTTTTACTCTCAAGTACGGGCATATTTGAGGCTTGAGGATATTATTGAGGCCTTGATGGCATTTTTCTCCTCCACTTGCAGTATATTGGGTACCCTGCGTGCATTTTAATCATTCTCCTTCACTCATGTGGGCATTTTTCTTCTTCCTGCGTGCATTTTCTGAAGCTTTCCCGCAAGTATTGCATTATGCATGCAAGACTAAGATAAAATGCCCGTAGATAGTTAAACATACCGATAGGGCATTTTTCAACCTTTTGTGCATTTTCCTTCCATATGCGGGCATTCTTTACATCAGCTGGGAGGATGAGCCAAAATTTGTTTTAAATACTTGTTTTATACTTTGCAAGACCTGTCCACTCCACAATGCCTCTAAAACATACACTGCAAAATGTTTTATCATAGAGAAGCGGATATAAGATGCTCTTTTGAGTTTGCACCTTCTCTCCATAAAGATTCTTTCATTGAGACAAATACCAAGAGTCTTTACTGAAAACTATTTGTACATAGAGTAAATAAAATACAGAATGGTATAGACTGCATAAGTGAAGCAAAGACAATAAGATCCCATTCTTCAGAACATGCATCACTCATGGAAATTGTAAGCAAGTTTACTTGCCAGGCAGGCATTTTGCAATGCTTGTGGTCATTTTTACTGGAGCCTGCGTGCATGTTTCTAGACTTGCGGGTATTTTGTAACACTTCTGTATTCTTGCACCCTCTGTTGACCTTAAGAGCCCTCGTTAGGTGCCATCCACCATATCGCTACCTTATATGACTTTTTTTGGAGTACTTTGCTGTCATTTTTTATTGCGAGTTGGTCGTACTGCTGTGCTGCTACTATTTTTGATTTGTGAGGGGTGGATGATCTATTTTGTGGTATTTTCTAGTTTTGGGTTCTCTCCTTTCACATGTATGTTGGTATAGTTGAGTCTCATGCAATTAAACTAACATTAAGAGGTCAAAGTCTGCTTACAAGCATTTTTTATGATGATAAGGGAGGCTTGCCATAACATCTTATCTTGAGTTTATAATTGGTTCATATATGATATATATTGCCACTGTTATATATTGTTGTCTTTCATTAACAACTTAGATATGATATAGATCATTGTTTTTATTATTGTTATTGTTTTAAGTACTTTAATGGTTATTATAGCTCATTGTTTCTGGGACATGCTGGACATGAAGGCTATTGAGGTATGGTTTTTCTATTCCACAAAAATGACATAATTTTATTGTACTGTAGTAATACATACAACATGAAAACTGTGCCATATTGTTTTCCTTTATAGGCCCTCTATATTTTAGACCCAATTGATGAGGTTTCTATTCAAAATATTTAGATGTACAAAGACATAGGTTTCTATTCAAAATCTATCTTGTGGCATTGTGTGATATGCCTAGTAGCTGTACATAAGGCATGCAGTCCATGGCCAGAAGGGATGAATATTTTGAAGGATACACCAGGCCCAACAATATGTTGGAGGCATCACAAAGATTGGAGGTTGGATCTGTTATAACTAGATGTTGTTCTTAGGTTATTTGTCTTATTTTTTTCAAGCATTGGTTTACTATGACTTTACATTTTAAGTTGGTTTTGAGAATTTTTGGTAATCAATACTTTTTGTTTGATTTAATGCTTTTAATGATTTGATTATTTCATTATTCTAGCTTTAAGGTTTGTTCTTTGGGCTTATTATTTAATATATATATCTTTAATGTCTCAAAAACTTATAATAAAGTTTATTTCAAAGTTTTAGCTTATGACTAACCTTTGTTTTTAAGCCTTGGTTAAAAAATATGCAAAAGGGAGATTCCTGTAGCGCGGGGTCGGAAGTCAATGAACAAAGGCGCTACAAGAATATCAAACCTATGAAATTATGGTGGTTCTTTGTAATCGAAGACAATAGGAGACGTTTAACACCTTTGAGGACAAAATGATACGTGTTTAGAGCCCAGTGATCATTATGACAAGTGTATGAGAGGAGGCAAAGATTATTGAAGAGAATCGTGGTTGTTTGAAATTAAAATAGGTGGAAGTTTCTTGGACACTTATGATAGCGCATATTGAAAACCCCGATGATTATGATATGTGTATGGGAAGCTGCAAAGATCGTGGTCATACCTGTCAGGTTTTCATTTGGTAAAATCATTCCAAGAAGTGGTTAGAAATCGTGGCTGTTGCAAGGTAAAGTATTGAAATCCTTTGGACACCTTTGAAGACATAAGAGTGCATATTCAGGAGTTCAGTTCATTGTCACGACATGTGTATGGCCGGGTACAAAAATCATGGAAATAATAGTAGTCTATATTGACATGCTGTCGATTTTGTAGGGATTTTTGAAAAATCGTAAATCTGTTTGTTAGGAATTTGCTTGGCTGCTAATTTCATCGTTGCAGAGAACCATTTTGAATATTTTTGAATTGGTGTAAAGAAATACACAGTCTAGGGTTATAGTGTAGAAAATGAAGAAAAGTGGTAAAACTAATAGAGCCGAATCCACTGATACAAGCTGGGCAGAAAGTTTTCCTGATTGTGCAATGATGTTTTAAAGAGCTGGATGGTTTGATTTCTTTCAAAGAATCGATGGCTTTAACCCAGAAGTGTCATATGGGTTTGTTCAGGGTTTTGATAAAGACACAGTTCATTTGAAAGCCTTAAATTTGAATTGACCAGAGAATTGATAGCATAAGCCACAAGCATAGCAGATGAGGGAGAGTTCTGGTTCAAGAAAATACCCTTCACCTTCAATCCAAAGGCTTTCCTCTTGCCTAAAGTTGAAACCCTAGATTGGGGGGAAGGTGTACAATTAGACAAGTTTAAGCCTAAGTGTAGAGAGGCCATTAAAATTTTACAAAGCTACATCACATGTGAAGGAATATTTGCCATGGTCTTCAAATATCATATCAGATTTTTGCAGCATTTAAATCAACATTCCAGGATGAACTTACCCTTTTTCTTTTTGAAAATCCTGCAAAAGATGTCAAACAGGGTAAAAGGGCATAGTGATCATACACATCAATCTATTTTTCATCATGGGCTAATAAAGCTGATTGTTTGCATTGTCCTTTAGAAGAAGAGAAAAACTTGGGATTATTTCTTGTTTTGGTCAGGCTTCCACAATGAAAAAGAGGACCAACCCAAAAAGAGGCAGATGAACAAGTAGTATAGTTTGGTAAAAAGGTTAAAGAAAGAAGTCATTAACGAGCTGGTAAAAGACAGTGTTCGGGAGGAATGTTCAACTCAAAAATTCGAAGAGCCTGTATGTGAAGAGGTAAGAGAAGTGTTTCATGGTAATCAAAAAAAAATTTCAAATAATACAGAAGAGGACCAAAGAGCTGTTAAATATTAGGAAGATGGGAGGATTTCATTAGAACAAAATCATAGTTTTACATATGTAAAAGAAAGCATGACAGAGGTTCCAGTTTCAGCTAAATTGAAAGCTGATAATTTGAAAATTCCAAATGAAAAGTTTAAACGAAAGTTTGTTGTAAAAGGATTGAAAGTTCATGCTATACAACTCTTAGCTGTAAAGTTTCAGGGCAAAGCATTTGTAATGTTAGGAGAAACAGGAACAAGGTGGAGACCAAAAACAAGAGCCAAAAACAAACTGAGACTGAACATGAAAAAGATTCTAAACCCTATATTAATGAAGGAGAAAGTCACCGCGATTGAAGATTCTTCATCTCAAGAAGACATGGAAGAAGAAGAAAACTTTAATTCTCAGCAAATTCATATTAATAAAGAGAAATTAGTGATTTTAGAGTCATCTATAGGCAAAGATAAGGTTGCAGAACAATCAATAGATTTCAGCACTAAAAGAGTTAGGTCTCCAGAATTTCCTGTTAAAGAGGAAGCAGTCAAGAATGAGGAAGATGATGACCTAATTTTTAGGAAAATGAATATCCCATGGCTGGAAAACAAAGCTTCTACATTGTAGGAAGGAATGAGCATAGATTCAGAAGTAGATAACTTAAAGAAGACTGTGAAGCATTGTAAATACCAGATTGATTATCTAAGTGAGACCAATGGGGGATTGGTTTTGGCTAATAGGATACTAAGGGAGGATCTTGATGACATAAACACACACTACCAAGAATTAATTGTTGTTTCAAAGGAATATTTAAAGACAAAGAGATAGACTCAAAGCCAGTTTGAGGAATTGAACCAAAAAATTCAAAATTTGACCCAACAGAACGAGAGACTGTCAAAGAAGATTGAATATTTGGAAGCAGAGTAGTAGAGAACTCAAAGGCAGTCACATGCCTTAGAAGGGAATGCATTGTTAGCTGAGGCAGCCAAAAACCTATGAAGACTACTAGTGACCGGTGTCAGTTTATTTTTTTAATAGTTAATAGTTTATTTTTGAAAAGACAATGTTCTTTGTAACTGTTTCGAATCCTGACCTAAAAGTTAGTTTATTCAGTTATGTAATTATTTTTGATGAAAGAAGGAAAAAAGTAGGGAAGGAGATAGAGGTAGGGTTCAAATTTTGACTCAAGGAGAGGCTTTTAAGCTGTGGTGTCTCAAGCTAAGATAGGAAACTCTTATGTAATGTTGAAACACTGATTATGATATATACAAACTTGTAATCCCTTATTATCTATTTTGCCGGTTTCATTTCTGATTTGTTTAGCCACTCAATGTACAACTTCATTTCCCGTTTGATGTTTTTATTCATGAAATGCTTGTAGGTTGTGGGTGAAATATAGTCTCATGCTTATACTGTTCATGGTTTACATTTCATATATTATTCATCTTAGTCCTTTATTTTTACATGATTTAGTTATGTGTTAGCTTGTTTAGGTTTTTACCTCCTTGTTGATAAAGTTTTAAACTAAAACCATATAAAAACCAATTGCATTTTGTTTTCTTTTTGAGATTGTGTTAGCTTGTTCTTGTGGTAGTCTAGGAACAATTTCTAGCACTAATAGGATAACAAGGTTATATTTTTTCTAAATGATAAACTTCCCACATCTTCCAGCCCTTGTTGTATGATCTCCTATTATTTCAATGATTATGGAGTATAATAATAAATTATCAAAGTCTTTTGTGCATTCACAAAATGAATATTACATAAGAACATCTTGTCTCATTGTTTCAGCTCTGAGTTGGAATATTTGAGAAAAATAATTATGGAATACAAATGACATGTTCTCAATGCCTAGATGAGTGTTGATGTATTTTTAACTTCGGAATGTATTCACTTGCATATCTTAATTATTGTACCCTGATGTTTATTCCGGGAAGTATCTATAATGTAATTGAGTCATATCATGCCCCGATGTTTCGATCGAGAGATTCAATAATGTAACAAGTCATGTAAAGTCATTGAGGTTAACCCTCCATTGTAAGTCGGGGCAATAGTCCCCACATTTGTGTCAAAGTTAACCCTCCTTGTTGCTCGGAGGGAAAAGTCCCCACAGTTGTGGGGCACTAGGGTTATTAGACTCTCTTAGAGATGTCGGATCTAGTAAGTAATTGTTAAGTGGGTCTGACATGTTAAAGTGGAAATTAAGTGAATGGAAGAATATAAATATAGAGTGAGCCTCTCTATTTATCACACACACACTCACTCATTGGGGTGCACAAGTGAGAGAGAAGTAGCTCTCTCAAGTGAGAGAGAGAGAGAGAAGCTGTGGAGATCATCTTTATGTTTTTGGGTTTTACTACTGCCATTGGTGCTCATTCTATCTCTGAGGAAGTTGCAAGGTTTTCTCCTTTATGGTTTCCCCGAGGAAAATTCTTTGTGTCTCTTGTCTCTTGTGTTTATTGTTGTGCATGTTATTCTCTCAATTAAAGATCCTAAGATAATGCTAGCTTGAATGATAAAAATCTAACATGGTATCAGAGCTAACCTCAGAAGAAGAAATTGTGCAGCTGTAGAAGCTAGGGCTTCTTACTTTTTGGGTCTCTCTCCAAAATCCATCAGCAAAAGTATGCTAGGTCGACTCTCCATTGAAGGGCGCATCTTTGTGTTGAAGCGGAATTCGATTCTAGACATTTTCAGTTTTTGGTGTGGGAAATTAGCGCTTCTTACAGAAGAGGAATTTTTGAGTGAGCCCAGCATAGGATTTATCTCCTCATAAAAATAAAATTTTAGAGACTTGGGTCGAGAATTTTGGTTGAGTGAAACTCCTGTAAAGTCAAACCCTAGTTTGACCCCGGGTTGGAAAAGCCCTAAAATACTTAAACTCTTACATTTTGGTACATTCGCTATATATTGGGATTGGAGAAGAATCAGGAGCTAAAAATTTCATAGCCCAAAGAAAAAATCCTGATTTACATTGTCTCCAAAATTCAGTCTCATATTCACTATATTCTAGGAGATATGATCCCTCGAAGTTAGGGTTCTAGCCTCTTCCAAGATTCATCCCTAAACAGGACACCTGGGGAGAATTGCTATATCTCGGGCTACAAAGGTTCAAATGAAATTTCAGAAGATTTTCCAGAAAGGGAATGGAATGTACTTTCTGTGGTCTAAGTTTCAGACCCAGAACATGAAACAGTGACATGTGTCCATCTATACAACTTCACAATGTTGAATAGTCAAGAAACATGTTACCATGGGAAAACGATCATAAGTCCTAATTGGTGAAACCAATTGTGATGAATCCCATGGTGTTGGAATAGGGACATGCAATTCTACCTCAATGCGAATTTCTAGACATAGAGGAGTAGTAATTTTGGAGATACCATAGAAACAGTATCAAGAATTTCTGCAGAAGAAATTGGTAAACTAGGGCTTCCTGTTCCAGGAGCTTCCCTCCACTATTTTTAGAAAAGGAGTACATTGGACATCTCACCTTGAAGAGATCTATCTTTCTATTCAATTAGATCTGCAATATTCCAAGTTTTGAAAATTAGGGTTTCTCTGACAAACCCTAGATCAGCCAGCTCCGGAACCAAGACTGACACCTCAAATCGGTATGATCTAATCTTTTGTTATTTTCATTTGAGGTTCTCATTTCAAAGTGATCCATCACATCAGCTTGATGACAAGCTTGGTGAAGTTGATAAATTCCAAGCCTGGAAGTATATGATCTCTCTGAAGAAATCAATTGGACACCTACATAAGTAGAGAGGTTCTAGTTCCAGAGGGAGATGAGGCTAAAAGCCTTACACAAGAAGAACTTGGTCAAGGCTAAGAAGATAATTGTTGATTCAATCACGGATCAACTTGTACCACAAGTGTCTTCCCTAAAGACACTGAAGATGTTTGATTCCTTGACCAAGCTATTTGAAGGGAAGAACATAAATCGAAATATGACCTTAAGAAACCAGTTGAAGAATGTGAAGATCCAGAATGCAGAGACCATATAGTCATACTTTACAAGGGTCTCTCAAATCAAAGAACAACTTGTGGCAGTAGAAGAAGAAGTGGAGAATACATAAGTGGTGATAGACACCTTGAATGGCCTCCCAGGATCATGGGATTCATTCATGCGAGTAATGTGTTCCAGAAGGAAGTGATTACTTTCAACGGAATCTGGGAGGAAGAATAAGCTCGACTCATAATAAGAGAAGAGAAGATGGGAGCAACTGAAGATCAAGTTCTCACCATCGAAAGAAGATACCTCAAGCAACAAGGAATATGAAGGACTCAACTCTTTAAGAAACTCTTATCCATCTTAGCATTTGGAGAAGAAATGATGAATGAAGAAGGTGATGAAGCTGAAGGCTGAAGAAGGAGTCTACCTACAAAATAAATAAAGATAAGTATTCATTTTCCATTTCATGATATTGTTTTTGTTATGCATTTGTTTATATTTAGTTGATGTATTATGCATGATATAATGTTTGCATTAATGACATTATACTACTAATATGCATGTAATGGGTAAGTAGCTCATGGTGCTATACAACTCTCCATTGCTACTTATCTAGAATGAAACCTCTTTGCTGACATATTGGATTAGTGCACAATCTCAATGTTGTCCTGGTAGAGATGGAAGGCATCTAGAAATTTTCCGTGAGATATGGATGGATGTTGTATTGGCTAAAGTAGTTGCATGATCATATATTTATGCATAAGATTTTTTAATTATGAATATAACTTATGAAATTTTTCTAACCATACAACTAATGCATTTGACTTGTAGGAAACATCGCGTAAAATTGCCTACCGGCAAAGAATGATGAGACTTGTTCTGAAGAACAAGTGACGACAGTTCAAGATGAAGAATAATATGAAGAATGGAGTGACATCATTGATGCAGAACCTTCTAGCTATGAATAAATAACCAAGAAGAAAGGGAAGACCAGTTCAAGAAGAATGATGTCTAGGATGCAGTATCGATACATGAAGAGAAGTTCATAATTCCATCATGCAGTAGATGGAAACATCATGGGATACAAGGCAAGATTCGTAGCACGAGGCATAGACTAAGAAGAGACATTTGCAGCCACTAGAAATACACATGACAGGAAGAATCATGTGTGCAAATGAAAGAAGTCCTTGTACGAGCTCATAAGACACCCATGGGATAACACATACATGAGGGGCTTGATGAAGATCTAAACCTTTTCTACAAGGTTGATATAGGATGACAAGCTCACAGTTGGGTGCAAGAAGAACTTTTGAAAAAGTTTAAGATAGAGGATCTTGGTATCCAACGATCCTAGATGGATACATAGAATGTTAGTAGTAGAGGAAGCTACTTGTCATTTCGGTATAGAATGTTTTAGTGCATAGAGTACGAAAGATAGAGGAAGAATGATGCTCTGCTTCAAAGGGAGTGACTGCAGAAGATTCTGAGGTTTGACATGGTACAACAGGATGGACAGATTATTGATGACTCTAGGATTACTGAGATTAAAGAGGATTCCAACCTTTGCTTCAAGGTTGAAGGCAGAAGACCAATGATGCTCCTGTTATATGTCGATGACTTGTTCCTGAAAGAAAATAGGAACTCATTCAATTTGCAAGAAGAAGACTTGTTTCCGAGTTCGAGATAAAGGACTTGGGAATGATGCACTATGCTCTAGACATGGAGGTGTGGAAAAGGGAATTATGTAGTAGAGATCCTGAAGAGGTTCAGGATGATGGATTGCAATGCCACGACCACATCTATGTCATCGAACTTGAAGCTATTGAGTGTTGCTTCATCAGAGTCGGTTGATGCCACGATGTATCGTCGGATGATTTACCTGGAAAATACGAGACCAGATATTTGCTTTTCTATGAACACATTGAGACATGTTCACCTGATGGTTTCAAAGCATGCAGTGAGGTACCTGAAGGGTAAATTTGAGTATGGGATCAAGTGTGATCTCTTGGTTTGGCAGGATGGAGTCCTACATGGCGCTGAGTACAGCTAAGGCAAAAGATGTTGCCACTTGCTATTTGGGAGGTATTATGTTTCTTTTGGAAACTACTATTTGATTTGGTCGATCTGACTTGCATTTTTGTATGATGCATAGAGGAGTAGTGATCTAGATCGATATCTCTCAAAATAGGTATTTATAGCATAGCTGATGAGATAGGTTGTCTGAGCATAAATCCTGTCAAAGCTCGTAGGTTGTTCAGACATAAACAGTCCTGTAGGTTGTCCTCGGATGTAATCGGTCTTGGTAAAGCTCGCAGGTCATCCTTGGACGTAATCAGCCTT
Source organism: Pseudotsuga menziesii (assembly GCA_001517045.1). Lineage (NCBI taxonomy): Eukaryota > Viridiplantae > Streptophyta > Pinopsida > Pinales > Pinaceae > Pseudotsuga > Pseudotsuga menziesii. Next base: position 899,030 of record LPNX010947535.1, read on the forward strand.
GATGTGTTTCTATGCTAGAAATGGCCAAAGTGAAGTTTGAGTGCTTCAGGGAGAAGCTTGGTGTTCTCCAGATCGAGGTTCCCTCCAAAGGAAAATGATGAGACCTAGAGCCATTTTGACATGGGGAGAGGATTAGGTTCCTTCCATGGTCAGATGTAAGGGCTGAGGCATTCTATCATGGTGAGAGGATTTGGTTCCTTCCATGTCAAATGTGAGTGCTGAGTCATTCTGATGTGACTGTAGGATTGGTTCCTACATGATCGGATATAAGTGTTGAATGCCACTTGGAATGGAGGCACCTAGTCAGTTACCAGGAATACTCAGTCTAGGATTGAGGGCCATTTTGATATGACTATGGGATGTAGTCTTACATGATCAGATATGAGTGCATGACCATTCTGATGTAACTGAGGGATGTTTTCCCACTTGATCAAATATAAGGGCTGATGCCATTCTCTGGGAGAATGGAGGCAGCTGATCAGTTACTAGGAATCCTCAGTTTGGGACTGAGAGCCCTTTCGATGCAGTGTGTTTGCACATGGTCGAATGTAAGTGCAGATCCCTTTCGATGCGGTGTTTTCGAACATGGTTAGATGTAAGTGTAGAGCCCTTCCAATGCGGTGTTTTTGAACATGGTCGGATATAAGTGCTGAGCAATTCTGGTGCGATGTGTTTACACATGGTTAGATGTGAGTGCTGGGACTTTCTGACAAGATGAGGTCAGATGTGAGTGCTGGGCATGCCTTTCTGACAAGATGAGGTTAGATGTAAGAGCTGGGCGGGCCATTCTGACTTAGGGTCAGATATAAGCGCTGAAGATGTACATGAAGGGTAGGCCTACAACCAACATGAAAAAGGGATGGCTCTGTAGAACTTCCTGTGATGAGAAGAATTAAGAGATAACACCATTTGATTGAGATAGCATAAGCAGTAATGATGATGATGCTTCAGTGATGATCCAGATCAAGTGATGATCAAGATTTGATGATGATACAACAGTGACGATCCAGATCAAGTGATGATCCAGACTTGATGATGATCCATCAGTGATGATCCAGATAAAGTGATGATCTAGACTTGATGATGATCTAGCAGTGATGATCCTGACTCAATGATCCAGTGATGATCTAGACTTGATGATGATCCAACAGTGATGATACAGACTCGATGATCTAGTGATGATCCAAACTTGATGAAGATGACTTGACAATGAAGATGACTTGGCGATGAAGATGAATTGAAGATGAAGATGACTTGATGATGATCCAGATGATACATAGAAGAAGACTTGTGCTGATAAATTGTGTCGAGAGAATACCTTCCTAGTTAAGAGGGAGTGTTGATGTATTTTTAACTTCGGAATGTATTCACTTGTATAACTTATGTATTGTACCCCGATGTTTATTCCGGAAAGTATCTATAATGTAATTGAGTCATGTCATGCCCCAATGTTTCGATCGAGAGATTCAATAATGTAACAAATCATGTAAAGTCATTGAGGTTAACCCTCCATTGTAAGTCGGGGCAATAGTCCCCATAGTTGTGTCAAGGTTAACCCTCCTTGTTGATCGGAGGGAAAAGTCCCCACAGTTGTGGGGCACTAGGGTTATTAGACTCTCCTAGAGATGTCAGCTCTAGTAAGTTATTGTTAAGTGGGGCCAACATGTTAAAGTGGACATTAAGTGAACAGAAGAATATAAATAGAGAGTGAGCCTCTCTATTTATCACACACACACTCACTCATTGGGGCGCATGAGTGAGAGAGAAGTAGCTCTCTCAAGTGAGAGAGAGAGAGAGAATCTGTGGAGATCATCTTTATGTTTTCGGGTTTTACTGCTGCCATTGGTGATCATTCTATCTCTGAGGAAGTTGCGGGGTTTTCTCCTTTATGATTTCCCCAAGGAAAATTATTTGTGTCTCTTGTCTCTTGTGTTTATTGTTGTGCATGTTATTCTCTCAGTTAAAGATCCTAAGATAATGCTAGCTTGAATGATAAAAATATAACAATGAGAACACATGAAACAACAATACATTGTTTGGAGAGGTAGGCATATGTGCCTAACTCTTCCAATAATATTTTTATCTGGCAGTTTTACCTTGCACATGAAATTGATTCAACAATAGAATGCATTTTCATGACAACCACATGTATGGGCCAATATCATAGACATGTTGATGTGTGATGGTATTTTTCAGCCATTGGAAAGGGGGTAGGGCACCATAACCTTTTATTTGATAAATTTTTCCATATCTGATTTTTCCAAGCATATGACATATGGAGGATGGATGGATGGTAGTGAAAGATGGCTATTTTATTGCTTATTTTTCTTGGATACACCCATTCATTCCTTGTTACTTGATGGTATACTAGTGTATTTTTCTAGCAACAAGAGAGATATTGTTGGAGGATTTAGATCGACCTTTAGAGAGGCATTTTGCAGGGCATACTGATAGATCATGGTTGGTTGACAGACTACCCTATTCTTATTCAAGAGGTGATGCTTATATCATCCCTATCAAATGGTGGATAGACTATACATGATTCTTATATCAGCCCTTGGTGTGATCCAGATAATTCTTTCTTTGATCTGGAGTTGCAAATGTTCCAATATACTATAGTAAGATATTTGATGTAGCCTTGTTTTGGTTTGTTTCCAAACACTCAGGAAGATCTCATGTTTTTATTGAGATGATGCAGCGGTTAAATTGTATTTTTTATTTCACTTAGCTTTGCATCTTCCTGCTATAGTGTAGGGTAGGAAGAATCATTTTGATTGGTGCAAGCACTAGATTGGTTTTATGCTATGCTCCCTTTGGAATTTTCGGGCTCATGCTTTGTTTGTAGATTGCCTTGAGAATGAGTAGGTAGATGAACATTCTCAGGTTTTTATAATAAAATGAGATTGAAGACATTTTGTAGCATGTGATATGGATTCAAAGTTTTCCACCCATCTCGTCAGTAATAGCCAATCCTTTGATTCACCTTGGAGGTAGATCATGTAGAGATCTTGGAGTTCTCTTGCAAATTGCAGTCCCCAAATGGAACCAATTGTTAAAATTTGTAAATGCATATCTAATTTTTCATTTCCATGGGATTTATTCTATCACTAACACAACGTAAAATATTTGGAGTCCAGTGATAGTTACAGGTTGCAAGTCTATGCACAAGTGGCAATATAGAGAATTATGGGTCCTTCTAAATAAATAATATTTTATTGAAGTCATTGAAAGGAAATATATTAAAGAAGATCTATTTTATTTGTTAAACGCATGGTTGGAAGGGAGGATTTCTATCCCAAGAACTTCGTTGAATATATATGGGACAATTGGAAGAAGGGAAATGGTCCAAGTTGATGTTTCTTCATCTCCTTATTATTCTCATGGATTATTAGTGCTTTGTATGAGTTGCCATTATTTTGCTGCTTGAAATTTTTTGTAGAAAGACAAAATTATCCCAAAAGAAGTGATTAGGGTAAAGGTTAAATTAAATTTATCCCTCGCTAATGTTAGATATTAGCCTTGTATATCTATAGATCTATTGTAGAATTGTGATATAATTCTAGTTGCAGGCTAGAATATACTTTGGCAAAGCCTTGTAAAGAAGGAAATGAAGGAAGCTGCAGATGCTAACAAAGGGGGTTTCATAGGTTGATGGATCTACATACCAAAATTATAACTAGAGATTTGGTACTTTGATTGCCTCGTAGTTGTTGATGTCCCAGTGGCATTTCCATTCATCAAATTAGATTGTTGATTTGAGTTCTCAACTTTCTTTTTATCTTTTTTTTTGGGGTCATTAGTATCCTTTTACATTTTTATATATGAAAGGTTGTAACTTTTCTTTACTTCAATCCTGTCCACTATTTATTTGCAACCAATTCCTTATCAATCATTTGTTACTTTCATAAAGGAAATGTCTCACTGATCCTCACATTCTACAAATACAAAAATTGTGTCTTTGAAAACCAATCAACCATGTTACAAGAAAACCATTATTGATTTACTGATGATTAGGTGGCCTTATTTGAATGAGAATCCTTTACCAATTTATAAATCCCTTCACTGAATCTCTCAAACGCTTTATCAAACTTATATTTCTGGAAATTGAATTGCCAAATGCAATAATTATTGGTGATTGCAATGACGGAAATGTTGAATAGGAGCATCCATTGGTCTAATTAGATATTTTATTACCCTATAAAGAGCAATAAAAGAGACGTGTGCACTAATTGTCAACCCAGAGTTCTAGAGAAACTTGCGAGATGGTGTGCACTATATGTGCAGGATCCAAGTTCATTATTTACAACTAGGTTTCTATATGCTTCTATGAAAAGGAAATTACATCACACCATAATTTATAAATCACACTGGTCATGTTAATGGGAATCTGTTGTCCTGATCTTTTCCTTCATCTTTCTAGTGATAAGGCTGAGCAGGCTCAAGCTCAAGCACAAGCATCTAAGATTACTCTTGATGTTGAGGACTTAGAGGAAAAGAAGAGGCAAGAGGACTTGATGCTCAGTTATGTCAGTGAAGAGAAAGGGAAGGACAGGTCTACTCGGGAGCTGGTTACCCCATGGTTTAAGTTTCTCTAGGAAATTTATAGGACCGTGCTTGAAATACTTCATAACAATTCAAAGTTGGAGACGTTATATGCGGTGAATGCATGTTAAATGGTGTTAGAATAGATGGAACATTTGCTTACTTTGGACAAATTTGTATTAATGGTTGTTAACTTGTATTCCATTTAATTTTTTCACTAACAACTCCAAATAGGCTGCCCAATTTTGCCAATGGATGCACTGACAATCATTGATCCTAAGTTGTCTTGTTTTAGGATCTCTAAGTGTTTTTCTATGGCAAGTTTGGTAGAGTTTGTTCTATATTTTCTATCTCAGTGACAGAGAGACACATACTACACTCCTCCTAGCACATGCAATAGATATAAAAACTATTGCTTATAGAAATAAAAAGACTTTTTTTTGAGTTGATTATTAAAAAGATTGTTGAATAAGGTTTTCATTCTAGTATGGTTGACTACAATCCTAATTGGAAGGACATATGACTGCACATTGAGCCTTTCAATCCTATTTGCAATATAAACAGACAACAAAGTTCCGTCGGATTTGTGAAATAATATGCATTCACTTGGTCTATTTGAATAAGTACATTGATCAAATAGAGAAGCCCGATCTGAATCTACCTGAGAGTTTGCAGCTTTACTTTGATACAATGTTTGAGAAACTGAAGGTTGTAACTGAGCTTGAGCTCTGGTAGGTTGGTGTGCTTATTTTTCAGTCTTTTTCCTTTGCCTTATAGTATTTCTTATGATGTATATCATATGATATGCATGAATATTTTCTCTCTATAGAATATATTCATGGCCTTATGTTCATGGTCAAGAAGACACCTAAACCTCAAATGATGGCAATTTACTATTCAAAATAACAAAGATATTCTGGATATCATAAAGTCATTTGTATTATGCCTATGCATGGTACAAGATCTATATCCTTAAGAAAATATACAATAAAAACTTGGCATAGAAGGATTTATAGCTGATGGCATCATTTGTATTGTTGGATTCCATTTCTATTATGTCCTATGATTACAAACATGGGGATCACCATTTTGAATTGGAGAATGAGAAGGAAAGGAATTCAAGAATGGCTAGTATTTTGGGTTTTAGTTTGAACTCTAAAAAGGACACCAGAGAAATGGTAGGGTATTTTAATAAAAGGAGTGCATATGTCACTGTTTGATATGTTTGCATTTGTACAATTGTTTATGATATGTTAATGGTATTTTCTGTTTTTATTTCAAGGATAATAGTATTATACTTTATGCTTAGTTTGATTTATTTTCCATTATGTGTATTGAATTTATTTTTTTGACAGTTGTCACGCTCGACACTTCTTTCTGAATTGGTAAGTAATAGGTAAAATTATTGGTAAGAATTTATTATTGAAAATGAAAGGCCTTGCCCCTTACTTTAAGTTGCTAAGAAGTCAAAGCATACCTATTCTTCTATGCACTCTATCTTCTTGTACAGTTGTGTGTTTTGAAATCCTACATAATTTTGATTATAAATGAATAGAATGTGTTTTAATATCATGACTATGTGTAACAACTTTCAACCCAAGAATTAGATCATACCCTTACTCATTCTTACGCATGGATACACAAACTTTGTTGCGATTTTTTTTTTAAATACACAGAGAATGTCGCTATAGCGATAGTGAGATGTGGCTATGGAGATGATCCTTCGTCCCTTGTTAGAAAAATTCGTTGGTATGTATGTGTCTATATCAACAAAATTTTGTCGCTATAGTACCGCATTGACGTTGCTACATCGACAACTAGAGATATCTATAACGATGATTGACCGTCACTCCAACCACAAAAAAATGACTTAGTCGCTTCTTAGTTTCAACCAACTTTAGTGACTATAGTGACAAATTGACATTGCTATATTGACAACTGGACATCTCTATAGTGCCTAGTTTTCATTACTCCAGTGACAGAAAATGATTTAGTCATTTTTTTTTGCCACAAACTTCGATCGCTATAGTGACGCATCGATGTTGCTATAACAACAAATTAATGTCGATATAGCGATGAATATATATTTTTGAAGCAACGACCACACTCGCCATGTGTCATCTATCTTCTGTCGCCATAGCGATGAAATGATTGAAGTGTGGCTACTGCGAAGAGAATTTTCCACGAAAATCTGGGCTGATGTTCGTCGCTATAGCGACACAAAGGTGTTGTTATAGCGATGATTTGTCGTGGGAAAAATGTTCACATCTACTATTGTATGAGAAATTTGAGATTTCCTTCAAATATTAATTACGTGTTCTTGAAGGGGAAACTTATATATTTTAGGTTGTTTACGGTAACAATGGGGTACAATGACGAAATTGAGATAGAGGTTCAGTTTATTGTTGCCTTTTCCAAAAGTGACAATGAAGAACAAGATTTTCTATATGAATTATATATGCATAATTTTATTATGTTTGATTATGAGGATTGGGATCCAAATCCTTGTGTAGGGGGGTTGCAATTAAGGGCATTCATGTTCTTCATGATAAATCAATTGAAATGGAATAATGTCGTAACTTTTGTAGAAAATATCGAATGGGAAGATGCTCTCTGGCTAAGGGGTTCCCCCTCACCTGAAAATTTATTCACAACCAAGAGTTAGGTTATGCAAGATCAAGCATTTGTTACACTTATGGAAAAGGGTCAGATTAAAGTTGTTCACAAATGTAGGAATTGGATCCCCTTTCAGAAATTGGAAGCCTTACTTTATCTACAGAGAAGGGTTAATGCCTTGAGTCTTGAGTTTAAAAGAAATGATCATTTCTCTATTAGAATGTTTGAGAGGGCCTTGGACAGAGTAGAAACCTACCTTAATTGTTTGGATTTGCACAAGACTAAGTCGATTGGGCTCCGATTCCATTTTCCTATACTTTGGTCTCCTATGATGGATGGGGAGGACAATGAATTTTGGAAAATTGTTATAGAACAGAGAGGCTTTTATACAGTGGCTGAAGGGGGGGTATTCTTATTATAAGTGGAGTGATTAATGTTCAAGTATCTCCTCGAGTACCCCTGTTAGTGGAGCATGATTTGAATTTGCATGAGGGCATGCAAATATTTTGGTTTAAGGGAGATGAAGGGTTGTGTATATGGCACTTTTTGTTCTCTAATTTTTCCTTGTTTATGTACTTTTTGATTTGTTCCTTTACCCCCACTAGCTCTTTTTTGGCTGCACCTGGAATTTTTTTTGGCTTTGGTAATGATTGATGATGTTTTCCTTGAGTATTTGTCATTTTCTAGTGATTTATGTAGGGTTATGGTGCTATAATTTCCTACTAAAGAAATGGTGTTCCAGGTCCATTGTTGTTGCAGTTTCAGGATGCAGAAAGAGACACTAAATACAGTTGCGGAACAAAGTAGCTATGAAGGGCTTGCAGATAAGTCTCAAGTTTATACACAACATGCATGCAAAGGTCAGTTGAGACAAGTAGCTCTAGTACATGGTTTGATGAAGGCTCCTGATCATCTAATGTGATCCTACTGGTCATTATACAATATCATGGTCAAACTACAAAATGAATCCATGGTTCTGTAGCTAATTTGGGAATCAGTAGTTCTCCAGCCAACTCAGTAATCACGAAAACTCTTCAACAATTCAAATTTTTTTGAGTCATCGAACGATTGTGTTTGTTTTTTTTGAAGTTTATTAGCTTAGAAATAGATACATGCTTCACAATATTAGGCTCCTGAATTGGCTCATGAAATCCCTTAAAGAATTAACAGATGGGCCTTATTGGGTAATCGGTTGTAACTATACAATATTTTATGTGGGTTTTTATTTATAAAAACTTTGAATCATCTATGAAAGAGGATTTGCTATTAGCTTGCACAAAATTACTGAACCTTTCTGTAATGAGATTTGATTATATAAATCTGTTATTTTTTAGTTCTGTATGTGTTAATCGATTCTGTGTGACTGAGTGGCTTTCCCAGCTCCTGTCTCTGAAGGCATGTCCCCATTTTGGTCACATGCGTTGTTGTAGTTTAGAATTTTCTTTTTTTATGCAAGTTAGTATTTGATTTACTATTTGCATTCATACAATTATGTGTCGATTACAGACTAGTGTGAGTTCTTAAAATGTGAAGCGATTAAGTAGTTGTAATTGTTCTTTATCTTTATTATTGAAATAACAAAGGAGTACATTTGTTATGGGTACTTGATTGGAACGAATGAGATTGTGGTGAAGGATTGTAGTGGATATTTTTTAGAATTTCTATTACTGGTTAATAAGGTTAGAAGCACATTTTTAATTATGATTAGTCCCTTTCCAATTTACTTGTCATCAGCTATTGGTTTCGTAGGATTTATTTTTTGCAGAATTAATGAACACTTAGATTTGGATTTGGTTATTTAAATTCTTTTCGGTAGTATAGCTGGGAAAATTTGTTGTAATTAATAGAACAATGCTTCTAGTTCAAATCAGTTTAAATACTTTCCTGTAGCTATTGTTTAATAAAAAACCTTTCACCATTTTCTGATCCATCTCCATTAATTCATTGATCTCCCCTGTATGGAAAATCATCTGAATTATAGTGCTTGTCATAAATTTTGTTGGGTAGCTCAAAATTCTTTTGTAACCTTGGGTTGATAATTTATGAATAGATTTCAATTACTCTTTTAAGTTAATTAGAATTTAAAAGAAGCTCTTATCAAGGGGGGGACCCCCTAATGACCCCCCAGGTCCCCTAAGTGTTAAACTTGCAAAAATAATGATTTGTCATGTTGTAAAAATGGGATTTATGAGCTAATTTGCCCCCCTTAATTGTATTAATCCATGTAAAAATAAAAGATGTAATATGCACCATTGATGATGTTTTAATATCAACCATTGGATGAAAAAGTAAGATAGGGTTTGTGTCTTTCGAAAGCTATATAAAGAAGAGACCCAATGTTATATAAAAAATATAACATAATATATAAATATATAAATATATATAAATATTAAATATAAATATTAATTATTAATCTTAATATTATTAATAATTAATAATGATTAATTAGTTAAATAGAAAAAATAAAGAGATGTACCCTTTCATTTGAAAATGCACGATAAGGCTTATGTAAAGCCCTACCAATGTAAATGTAAATCATCATTCATCTTCAATAGTCATTTTATATTTTCAATATGGAGTAATTTTCCATTGGTTGATTATTCACTTGAGTAATCCGTGAGAATATCCAGATACAAATATTACATTAGTATCAAAGCCCCTTCTTGGAACTGATTCCGACCTTTGGCCATAAACCCTTCTCGAAGCTTCTTTGAAACTTGGCTTTTGGCCATAATCTAGTTCCTTGTCCAAATGTGGGCCTTTGGAAAAACAAAAAGATACATTCAAAATTAATATAAAAAATAAAAAAGAAGAAAATAATAAATTATTTCGGCTACAAATAAGAAGAAGAGAACAAGAAGTAAGAAAAATAAAACATTACAAGGGGTGGGAAAAAGAATTATCCGCAAGGAAAATAAAAAAGAAAAAAGAAAAAAAGTTAGAGAAGAGAATTTATAAAGCCACACATGGTTTTATGAGGTCACACATGGTTGTACATAGAATATTAAATTATAAAGAAGTTTCAGATTAAAGAACCATAATAAGACGTTACTCATGAAAATTAAGAAGTTGAAAAATAGTCAAAAGGAAAAACACTCTACAGAAGACATTGAAGGAAAACTTTTAGACCAATAGGAAGAAAATAGCTTCATAAAAAATCATAACGAAAATCACAAGGAACAACTTAAGAAGTCTGAGGATGACAAAAAATCACAAGTATAATTGATTAAGAAGTTTCAAAATGACAACATGCAGTTAGAAAAGAAGTTGGAAAATATACAGAACAAAACATTAAAACCTCAAGGGATGAAAATACAACTTCCAGCTCAAATCAATGCTCAAAAGATGACACTCATAAAAGAAATCGACATTGCAAAAATTATCTATCGACACCTCAATCACAAAAACCGATATCCTAAAAAGGGGGAAATGTCGAAAGATAATGGTACTAATGTGATCTAAGATCCTGACGTTAGATCAATAGGGAATACCAATACTCAGTAACAAATAAATTTGAGATGGATTGATCCGTCAATATATTGAAATTTATTCTCTACACTTAGAATTTTATATCGACATGTTTCGTCAGCTACGACGTCACAAGGAGCGATGCGACATCATTACAAGGCTTTGGGGACAAATATTTTCTAAGAGAGAGACAATGTTATATAAAAACTATAACATAATATATAAATATATAAATATTAAATACCAATATTAATTATTAATATTAATATGTATTAATGATTAATAATGATCAATTAGTTCATTATAAAAAGTAAAGAGATGTACCTTTTCATTTGAAAAGGCATGATAAGGCTTATATAAAGCCATGCCAATGGAAATGTAAATCATCATTCATCTTCACTATTCATTTTATATTTTCAATATGGAGTTGTATTCCATTGGTTGATTATTCACTAGAGTAACCCTTGAGAATATCCAGATACAGATATTACACACCCCTCATTGTATCCCACCGAGAATTTTGTCTCTTGGCTTATTGGAATAGAAAAAATTATTTTGTGAGAAATACTTGTGTTATTGTGGATTGGATGTCAGCAATTGTGATTGAAACTAGTTTTCCTCTGCACAAAATATCTTTGGGGAGAATCTAGCATATTTTTCATGGATTATTATTTTATTGCAGGTAGAGAGGTCGTCTTGGGAGGGGCACATCATTTGGGGAGACCCACTATTTGTCTCTCTTCTAGATTTATTCTAAACAGGGAGTGATTTTGTCCATGACTAATTACTTCTCTTATTTTTCATCTCTCATTAGCAGTAGTTCATTTTCTTTCCAATATGATTGAGTTTTCCTTGGATTGACAAGAACAGGGGCACACTTCTTCACTTGGGCGTTTGGCAAGATCTTAAAAAAAATTTGATTTGATCTATTTAGGATTTGTTGTCACATATATAGTACCTGGTATAATTTTTCTCCTAAGTAGTAATGCAAAGCTCTTTGAGCTAGTCCTTTACCATGAGATCAACAAATGATGAGCCAACAGTTGACGATCTCTCACTTTCAACAAATCTAGAGTCTGCAGATTGACTAGTTCTATGCCATTACTGAGCCTCATGAACCCAAATTCAATGACCGAGTTAGCCATTCTCATGACCCAGAGCAGTGATTGATATAGTGCCTATGTGTAGCAGCAACAGTTGTTTTAGGGATTTCCAGACTTGATTTCAGATCCAGTGCAGGTATATGACCCATGTGATATTATGGTTTGTGCTTATGGATTTTGATGTTGCTATGTTACCTATATTAGCATTGAGACTCAATTGATATTGATTATATGTTGGCAATATTTTATCTTGGTTTACTTGAAATCTAAAGTATAAATTATCCAGTGGTTTTGACCAGGAAATTCCTTTTGTATACTCATTGGCCTTGTCCTACTCCTAGTATGGATTTAGTCTTTTCCCTTCAGGGACATACCTTGATAGTCTTGGCATAATTTCTATTGTCTCCATCCATCTATTTCCTTCCCATTTTCATTGACTATCCTTGACTTGTAACTTGACTAGTGACATCTAGGATTTCCCCCACCTTAACCTCTATGTTGGAATAGGTTTCCATTTATAAAACTGTGTCTTGGTGTTAGTTTATGTTATGTTTATCGCATGGAATGACTACCTCTAGGTATTGAAAACAAGTAGTCCTACCAAAGAAATTTTATTTAGACAATAAGACATCGGAGCTTAAAGTTATTCTAAATGGATGCCCTGCCAACAAAATAAAAGTGTCCTTAGACACTATTGGAAATAGAAAAATAAAAATAGCTAGCGGCGAAGAGATGAGAACTCATCCATTGTATGGTGTAAGGCTCATGTATCCCCATAGGGTATCAGTGAGGCAAGCCCTAGAAGGCTGAGCCTTAGTCAGTTTATGGAAGCCCAGAAGGCTTTCCAGGGCCCCTGCTCTTGGAGGCTATAAAATTATCAATGAAAAATAAAGTTGATGGCTAAATGATGAGCCCTCATTCTTTGTATAATGCATTAGTCATTTTCCCCCACAGGGAAACAGGGAGAGATTGGCCCAAGAAGGTCATGTAAATGTCATTATCTGGAAGCCCAGAAGGATTACCAGGGAACCTGCCTTTAGAGGTCAACTAGTGAAATAAATATTGAGCAAATAAAGTATTAAAAAGGTTTTTTGTCTAGAGTCTAGTGGATCTTTCTCATCTTTCCACCCATTTGTGAGATACCGCCATGCCCTACTGTTCACCTAGTCCAACTTATGTGTTGTGTGGATCCCCTTGTCCTTTAGCTCAGGTGCTTACAACGTTAAGTTATCAAGTCATCCCTTGGCCTCACCTGTGGTTTATGATCCCTTCATCCTTAACTAGAAAAAGGGCTAAATCTATAAATGAGTATACATTTTAGGTTCTTTTTTTGAAGCAACTAATAATTTTGATTTGGATTATTTTATATGTATTGTGCTTATGCTTGTCAACAAAATCTAATCATAGTTGAGTGTCATTGCTAGCATAGATAATTGATCATGCATGTACATTATTACTTTGCAACATCAGAGTTTAGCACTTGGGTCATCAGTTGATCAATGTTTACTTGGTCAACCTAGTGTTGTCCAGGACATGAGCAGGATCTGGGATGAATTATAGACCGATGGTTATGGATGATGATTATTTATGGTCTATAGGTTTCCATTATACATATCCATGATTCAGATGGTGAATTGTTGTGATGTATTGTACTATTTCTATGATTATCAACATTTACAGGCTTTATTATTATTATTGTTTTGACATGGGACAGGGCCTATGATGTACATTTGTGATGGACGTATGGTGTATGAGCGATAATTCCTAGTTTATTTGGACATTTTGAGTCCATTGGTGCAACTAGTTTTCAGTTTCATGGAGGCACGAGATAGATATGGGTCTTTTGGGCTTTTATAGCAGATCTGCCCTAGGGAAAATGAAAATAAAACACTTTGCAGTTACTAAGGAGATCTCTTGGAACGATGGAGTGGATTTGTGGGGTGAAACCAGTCATTTATACCATATACCTGGGGTGCCAGGAACATCTGTGCAGTTCCATTTTTATGTAGACTCCTCTTGGGTGAGATATTGGTTATTTTATGTTCCCAAGGCAACATTTTAATAATTAAAAATGACTAATAATGAAATCGATTTGGGTAATTGAGGAAAAGGATTAGAATGGAATTCATCTGAGGCATAGTGTTTGGATAATATTCATCATCCAACATCAACTTCACGTCACTTGGGGTCCACACATCTTGATCTGTGCATTTTGAGGGTATTTTGATGTATTTTGAGGGAGATCCCCTAGTGTTTTTTATCACTCTTTTATATTATATGCCACCACACATTTTTATTGTTACATGGGGCCATGATAGTGAAGGATAAAATAACATCCTAACCCCACCATGTGCTACTTTGTGGTCATTAGTCATATTTTATGTGGTGCGCCCCTCATCGGGCATTTCTAGTGATGCACCCCCTTATATTTTTGAGTTGATCCGTGTGAGATGTATCCGACTAATATTATTCGTAGATTAGGATGGTTTTACCTTATGATATTGACCCTTGATCTTTTTGGATATAGGTATTATGTACTTGAGAGATCTATATATTGAGATGATGTCTCATTTGTAAAGGGACTTTTGGCTCTCAAACTCTTGGATTAATAAAATATTTTGTAGAAATTCTTGGAAGCTTTGTCAAATGTATTCTATGGATATTGGAAAGTCTTATTCTCTCTAGCATTCTTGCAGATCTATGCATTTCTAATATTTTTGTGAGTTTCCATCCATCTATTGAAGGAAGCGTTTGGGTAGGGGCGCTATTGCGACTGAGCTCCATATTGTCCTCTCAAATCATCTTGGATTTAGGGAGTATCTTTATTGTGTATTACGACCATATTGATGTCCTTTGATTCATATTTCTTCTCCATTTCATCTATCCTTCGGTAAATCGATTCTCATAACAGATCTCTTTTGCAGGAGGAGGGAGAGCTTGACATTTGAGAGGAGGTAGCGATTTCACTTGGAGAGGCATAGAAAATGCTCGTATTTGATCAGAAAGGCAAGATCATCATCATACAAGTTTAGTAACAAGTATTTATAGGTACGTCTGCATATATTTTATTTTTTCTAACCCTATTTTCTTAAAACCCTAGTTTTGTAGACCTGATAGATCCGGTGAGTTTCTAATGACGACCATAAAAACCCACTTGGATATTAATGAATAAACCCTAGATATCATGTTTCACGAATATCAAACTCCATCTTCCTTAGGATCTAGCACTAGTCACTCTAGGTGGGGGCACCCTCTTTGGGTGGGTGGTCTTTTCGTCTGATCTATCAGATGGGTATGCTTGGACCCGCCTCAAAATCATAGTTCTAATATTCAAGCACCCCGATCTAGTCATCTCATGACCTGATCTGCTCTTTTGGGTCCACTTTGTCCACTTATGCAAAACCCTAGGTGGGCATCTTTAGGGTTTCCTTTCATTTGGATAGATCTCCCTAGTTCTACTTCCTTAACTGATTTGTGGTATAATCTCATTCAAGTTGGGTTATTTCCTATATTCACTAAGCCTCCCCAACTTGGCCCTAATCTCCATACCACTCTAATTTGATAGATATAATCTTATCCACTCATTATCTCTCCTCTTTTATACATTGTCAAACCCTATGAGTTTCTTGAGTAGGTGTGCTATCCTCATAGGCTAGTAGGGTCTCCCCCTCGGTCATTCTCCAGATTGATCTAAAGTGACAAGAGACCATCCTGTGTGACAAATACCATTTAATCATGGACGATTCTCTTGCTGTGTCACCAGTTAGATACTTTACCTCTACCATCCTAGATGGGATACCTTTACTGGGTAGTTACACTTCATGTGCTAACATCTTTTGGCGTCGTTTCTTGGGAGTTAGAGGCTTAGCTCTGGTGTATGCGAGTAGTACTTCACTCTTACCTTCCGAATCATATCGCATCTAGATTAAGTTAAGTGAAAGAATTATCCTTTGCCTAATTTTACACTCACTCATTCGTTCTTGCATCATACTTCCCCAATGACATATCTTTCGGTGATTTCATTTAGTATCTCACATGGCGACTCCTGAAAGCGAATGCTCTAAGGAGAAATCCCATACCCATCCTTATGATATCAGAAGTTGATCTCATCTAGTAGGAGGAAGCCCAATCACTTATAACAAGAACCTTGGGCGTAAATATCCAAAAGCATAGTCCACATCTTTCTTTTGGAAATATGTTAATTCTACTGGGTCCCCTAATCATTTTCCAAGTTCTCCTTCTACTATTCCTATGAATCCAAATCCTTTATCTAATCAAGTCTCTTCTTTTATCCCAATATCACAACCTATTTCAATGGCTCATACAACTGTGAATGTAAATCAACCCCGAGCCTTTGGCAATAAGGTCAAGGCTTCGCCTTTTGAGTTATCCCAAATAGCCCGGTCACCCCATGACATGTCAGATAAATATTTTGAAAGCATTCCTAAATTCTTTGGTAATTGCGCTACCAACATTGAAGACCATATAGATGTCATGTGGTCACACATGGAAGCTTATGGTGATGAGGAGGAGGAAGTGTACATGAGGGGCCTTCTGTTTTCGTTAGAGGGTGAGGCATGTAGATGGTTCAATAGGCTTCCAACTTTATCAATAGGGTGCATGACACTTTTGTAACTATTTTAAAGTGTCAACGGTTAAAAAAATTAGACAATAGATTCCTTCTAAACCAACTCTTTAAAATCAGGAAGAAGGAAAATGAAATCATTCAAGAATTTAACCTTATGTTTGATAAGATTGTAGCAAGTGTACTTGACACTATCAAACCTAAATACCAAGCACTCTTAGTCCACTATCTAAACACATTTGATGGGTGGCTTGGTTATCATCTGAAAGAAAAGAATCCTACTAACCTTAAGCATGCCCAAGACAATGCAAGAAAATTTGGAGCAAACACTGCATCTATGGGAAAGCAAAAATTCTTCGACTCGTATCGTCCATCCTCGTCCAAAATAGAGTCACGAACTAAGAAAATGAAATAACCATCTAAGGAACTGGTCGATATGTTGGAAAACATGCAAGAGATGGTCAAGAATTTGGCACTAATCATAAGAGACATAACTAGGGGTAGGGAATCTGATAGGTATAGGAACCAATATGGGCCTAAACCTTATTGGAACCCCTAAAAGATACCCATGAATGATGACATAAGAAAGAACCCTCTGAATCAAGCACCACTTGATCCCAACACAGTTAACTGGACTAGAGAGAAAGAACAAGATGACCATGAATATTATCCTCATGAATAGAATGAAGAAGAGGATTCACCACAGAAGATCAGTTTCACTGATGAATTTGATGACACCTTTGGTACAGTCCTTTTTTATATGGAGGATGATATTGAGGATAATTCCCCCAATACAGGCCATATTCCTCCTTTAGAGAAAATAAATTAAATCAACAAAACCAAAGTCCAAATCTATAAAAGGGAAAAAGTTAGGGAAAGGCCTTTGTCGTTCTTTGACAAGAGATTGGAAGAAAATAAGAACGAAGAGAAACAATTGTATAGAATTCCTACTGAGTATGATTTGAATATTAACAATGAAAAGGAATTGGATAATATCACACAAAACATTCCCCTGACTGAATTGATTAATATTCCATCAGTAAAAGACCAAGTGATTGAATTCTTTGATAGTATTCCCATAGTTGGCCAAAGTGACATTGTTGCTGAAACTCTTCCTAGTCAACATTTGAATGTTGCACTTAGAGAGGAAGAGGATCCTCCGATTGAGATTAGGGCAGTGTTTTATGAGAGGAATAATGGAGGGCATGAGCCTTACTATATTATTCCTCACATTGGCGAGCTCTTATTATACAACTGTATGATTGACTCGTGAGATGCCATGAATGTGATGCCCAAAAGTATCATGGAGGCCATGGGGTTACAAATAAATAGGCCTTATAAGAATGTGTGTGGAATGGATTCGAGACCTGGCCATGCTTTTGGATTGACCAAGAACCCTCAAGCAGATTTGTTTTCTTGTTCGGACATATCCACCCTCATGGATGTTGTAGTAGTTGATTTTCCCTTGGTTTATGGGATGCTTCTTAATCAAAGATGGTCAGCTGGATTAGGTCTCCAACTACAAATGGAATTATCATATGCCACCATTCCTAACTCTGATGGAGCAATGGGGATTATTTACCACAAGCCTTTCTATGATGGTCATTTAGAGTGGTATGAATACGGGGTTAAGAATTCATATGGACAGGGTGAGTTGTTTCCCGAAGGTGTGTTCATGGTTATGGAAGGAGGAAGTAGTTCGTGAGGAATTAAAGATGACACAAAGAGTATCTGTAGATATTTTTAGGAACTTGATTCATCAGAAGAAGAAAGGGACCTCCAAAATTTCATTCGAAGGTATGATCATGAGTTGATGATGTTTGAGGTCTCTCATGATTTGAGGATTATTGGTGGAACAGAAGGTTTTGATGTTTCTAGCTACCTCCATGAGACCACTACAGGGATTGGAGACACTGACCCACATATGATTATTCCACATGAAGAGCTAGAACAAAGATTGGAGGTTGTTATAAGAAAATGGGAAACACCAATAGAAGACATTATACCCCCTCTTGAACAAAGAACGTTTAGGAATCTGAGAGAGTTTACGGTTAATATGAAGTCAACCATGATAAGGCACAACAAGGCCTTCCACCAATTTATTGGTGGGAAACCAATAATGCACCCATTGAAAGAGATATTTTTCATCCTGATGACCCCCCTCCAACCCTATCAGATCCTTCCTCTAACCAATGAGCTTCGAATGATTTTCCTATAATGAACAGTTTTCCTAACTTCCCTAGTTTCCTCTTACCGTGAGAGAATCCTCAATTTGAGAGGGAAGGCACCCATTCTGACATGACATATTATTCACTTCCTATCCCCTCAGGAGAGGGATTCAATGCTCATTATGAGGATATTTCTTCCTCCTATCCCATCCACACATCGTTGGAGAAAACTTTTAGAGGTTTGATGACTGCAAATGAAACACAAAGTAACACCTTACATTTGCATTCTGAAAGGGGAAGTATTGAGAGAAATAGAGTCCTACAGATGCTAGTAGGGAGTATTCCTATACTTCCTGAGGAATATACTGCTAAGAATGATCCTGTTCATTCCTTGCCACACCGTAGCATAGAGCATCCTTATACTTGAGGGAACACTGATGTGATTTTGAACACCATACGAGATATTCATGTTGTATCCTCCATGGTAAATCAAAGGCAATTCAACCATGGTAATAAAGTGGTTTTGAGGAATGCATATTATTTTCATATTTCTAGAGAGTATGTTGACTTATGGGTTGTCCTATTCATAGTAGAGCGCGTATATGGAAATTTCTATTATTTATCCTCCACAAATGGACATCATTTTCGTATCCTTATTCATGAGACTAGTCTACGGGAATATATCCCTGATTTGACTTAGCAAGTTTTTCCTTTCTATTTGGCTTAGAGTTGTCACATACCCCAATTTTGTAAAATAATGTTAAATTGTTTTAATTATATTCCTGAGACATTATGTTAAATTTAATGCTAAGTAGGAACTGATGACTCAACAGAGTCAACAAAAGTGGAATGTAATTCATAATATTTTATTATTAATAAATAAATTGTAGAGACAACAGCATGGGAGAGCTGTTAAAAATATTTTACTGGTCAAACTGGTGGATGGAACTAGGTGGAGGGAAAAAGACAAGTGGTGGCATCCTCAGACACTTCCTAAGTTGCAGGTGGCAACTTCCCTATATTTGGGGTCATGATCCCCCAAAAAAGTGGGATCAGAGCAGGTGGCTCATTAAATGACAGCTAACCCAAAAATACCTAGGCAATCTTTTAAAAGTACCCAATGAATAGAGCTGAGGCTGCTCAGATATTTTCCAGAGAAGAAACATTCAGGTGGAATGCTATTCAGGAAATTCATTTGGGGAAAAATGGAAAATAGTAAGGAAGTTGTTCTGAGAGGATTGTTGCAGTAACTTGGCTTATTACAGCTTGTTAGCTGGGAGAGCTTACTGATAAGTTCTGGATTAATACTGAGTTTGAAGACTGGTATCTGACTATTGATGCACCTAGTTCCAGCCAAGGAGACCAGAGCAAGCTTGAGGGTCCCGAGGAGTCGCTGTTTGGGCACTCTCTAGGAATTGGTAGGGAGGAACAACCTCCCATTGCTGTTGTTGTTCCAGTTCGAACAGGTTCTATCACTTGACTATCTATGTTTTAATAACTGTGAATGGTTGAATGTTATGTATGTAGTTATGATATAAATATTTTACTGGTTAGTGATGTAAATGTTTTTAGTTTATTAGTAATAGAATCTGTTGATGAAGAATAAAGACCCACTGTGTTTTTCCACATCTGGGTTTACCAGACCGTACTCCAGCACATGGGTAAATTTAAATAAGGATAGCATGATGAGATT
This sequence comes from Pseudotsuga menziesii, assembly GCA_001517045.1. Taxonomy (NCBI): domain Eukaryota; kingdom Viridiplantae; phylum Streptophyta; class Pinopsida; order Pinales; family Pinaceae; genus Pseudotsuga; species Pseudotsuga menziesii. The sequence goes on from LPNX010947535.1 coordinate 919,205, forward strand.
ACTGAATAATAGATTGTTTCTTACCTAATTTCAGACAAGATATTTTACTGACAATTGTATGAGATTATAGTTAAAAACTATTTTTCCTTGTATAGTATTTTATATTTCAGAAATTCTATTATTTGTAAAGAATGAATAGAAGAGTAGGATTAAAATAGATGTACCTACTGTTATCCCTTACAGTTTCTTTCTTCCAAATTAGAATAACTTCACTACTATATGTTTAATAATAAACTGAAAGTAGGAATAGCTATATAATGAATAAATACTACTGTCAAACCAATCTGGTCTAGATTTCATGTATGTTTTGTGATGTAGTCATTTTGTTATTTTCCTTCTTTTATTGGGACCGAGCTCGAACAGTCTCCAGAGCTGTTATTCCTTTTATTTTTAGAGTATGATTAAATGTTACTATCTATGCTTATGAGATAGACTCTAGATAGAGTTAATTAA